>CATIWR010370170.1:0-18129 GCA_949677035.1 Omphalea diandra
ATAGTGTCAATTTAGGTTATAAGATTACTTTATTTTCCTAATTAAAAAATTTTTGAATAATAATAATAAATTTCTATTTTAATATTAAATATTTGATAAATGAAAAAATAAAAGAAAATTATATTTGTATGTATAAGGGTATTTTTGTCAATTTTTAAGTTAACCTTCCATTCAATTCTAGTGCAAACAAACAAAATTACTTTCAAACCATTTCATTCCATTCCTACCATCCCAAACATAAATATAATTTAACACTCTCTTTCCAAACCAAACCAATCCATTTCATTCCATTAATAACTTTTTCAATCCATTACAAACACCCCATCCAAACAGGGTGTTAACAGTATGTTTGGATGATGTGTTTATAATAAAATAAAAGGGTTATTAATGGAATAGAATGTATTGGTTTGATTTAGAAAGAAAGTGTTAAATTATATTTATGTTTGAAATGGTAGAAATGAAAATGAATGATTTAAAACTAATTTTATTTTTTTACACTGAAATGAAATGAAAGGTTAACTTAAAATTGATAAAAATACCCTTATACATACAAATATAATTTTCTTTTATTTTTTCTTTTATCAAATATTTAATATTAAAATGGAAATTTATTGTTATTATTCAAAAATTATATTTTATTTTTATTCACAAAAAATGTGAACAATTAATTTTTTATAATTTTTATATTGTAGGTTCGGGGAAAAAGATAAAATGGTCTTAAATTAAAGACAAATATGTAATTTTGGTGTCCAAATTTTCTAAACCCATCCAAACACTTCAATTTGGGGTGTTTGCATTTTAATGGTTTGGAAAGGTTTGAGGGGTTTACCAAATCCTTTCAAATCCTTCCATTCCATTCTATTCTCTTCAATCTAAACACAAAATTTTTTTCTAAATCAATTTAATCCATTTCATTTCATTATAAACCTCCAATTCAAACATAATGTAAAAGAACCTTGCACAGGAGAAATTAAATAAGGTAAAAGCGGACAAGGACGTGAGACAAAAAAATACTAGAAATTACCTTTGAGAGGAAGTTTGTACAACTAATGGGTCTAAATTCTGTCAATTTTAAAGGATTCTTCACCTTCGGGATTAACAACAACCGGGATTAAAACTTCTAGGAAGAAAACTAGACATAAAGAAATTTTGTATCATCAAAATGACATCATCTTTTTACTACTCCCCAGCATTTTTGGAAGAACAATCCGGGGAACCCGTCAGGCTCGAGTGCTTTATGAGGAACCAGTTGAAACACAGGTTGTGTAATCTCCTCTTCTGTCACTTCCATGCAGAGACTTGCATTCATGTCTGAAGTAACCAAGCACGGAACGCTGTCCATGACCTCTTGGGGAATGCCCATCCCTTTCCTCTCAAAAAGTTTGCTAAAGAAGTCTTTAGCATACTTCAAAATATTATGGTCCCCCTGTACCCAACAACCATCTTCAAGCATCAACCAGCTAACAAAATTTTTGGAACACCTCATTCGTGTATTGATATGGAAGAATCTTGTATTTCTATCCCCCGACTTGAGCCAATCCATTTGAGCCTTTTAACCCTAATAATCTTCTTCTAACTGTTGCAATTCATCTAACTGTTTGAGTAAAGCTTTTTCCACTACCTTGCTTGCCTTTGTAAGTGGAATCGTGTGAATCTTCTCGACTTCTTTTGTAAGTGGAATCATGTGAATCTTCTCGATTTCTTTTCTAATCATTTCAATCTTCCCCTTGGTGTTACCCACAGTATCACTGCTCCATTTTTTTTCAAATGCCTCTAACATAGTTCGAGCTTCCTCTTAATCCCATTTTGGCTGCTGCTAGCTATCTACGACTCCCAAAACCTCTCTGCTACTCCTCTACATTCCGGCCATTTCGTCCACCTAGACTGGAAGAGAAACCGAATATTGGTATGACAAGACTTAGGTTTTAAATAAACAATCAGAGGCCTATGGTCTAACCGAATGACATCCCTATGAACCAGGTGTGCTTCAGGGAAAGCATTTTTCCATGCGAAGTTAATCAAATCTCTATCAAGCCTGGCAAGAATAAATTTTACACCCGCTATTCTATTCGTCCAAGTAAACATATTAGCCGCGAACCCCATGTCCATCAGATCACACGCGTCCATGAACTCGTTGAAAGTAGTCATTTCCCTCCAAGATCTTCCTCTTCCCGCGTCTTTCTCATAGTAGGAAGCATAACAGTTGAAGTCTCCAATACAAAACCAAGGGACCTGCTGTTGCAATTTCAACCGTACTATAGAATCCTAAATCTCTTTTTTTTTTTTTTTATTCAAATACATGCCAACATATACCCCAGAGAAGTGCCACAAACTAACATCTTTAATTAGAACATCAATAAAATGAACTGAAGTTCTCAAATTTCCACTTCCAAATCTACAAAACACAGCAGTGCTAATCCCCCTGCCTTGCCAATAGGATCCACATAAGTTGCATTACTAAACCCTATTCTATTCATTAGATTTTCAAGTCGATATCTTCATTGTTTAGTTTCAGACAGAAAAAAAACAAATGGGCGACGGACCAAAATTAGCTCTTTTAGAGCTTTGACTGCCCAGTGTTGCCCAAGCCCTTGGCAATTCCATGCCAAGATCCTCATGGTTACTTTGGTGGTTTTGAGCCAACCACCAAGGCTTTCTCATCACTTGCCTCTTTATAAGTGCTTTCTTCAACATCCTTCTGAACGTCATTTGCCTCGTTGCTACTCGACAGTGAAGCAATGTTTAGGCACTCTGATAATGGAAGAAGCTTGGTTGGGGATCTGGTTCATTAAGGCCACTGTTTGTCACAAGATGGGAAGTGCTTTTGGTTGGTACATTTCTGGCTAAGGACTTTAGCTTAAATTGTCTTCTAGGCATACGGTTTGGGTATTTAGTGGGCTGCTCAGAGGTTAGAGGGGAAGTAGTACGGTGGGTTAGTTAATCACAACTAGAGAACGAGCCAGAGGGGATCTTAAGAATCTTAAGTTTGGGCTCAAAGGTTACCTGTACTCGAACTTGGTCCTTCAGAGAATAAGACCCAATAGGGCCAACGATACTACTACCCAAGATTGGGCCTTGTCCTTTGCTCTTTACGTCTATCCCATCTTTATATCCACTCTCTTCTTCCTTATTACTTAGCTTGAGTCTGTCCATTTTCTGACGTTCCTACTCACACTCTAGATCCATCTCCATAGCAGAGAGTGTTTGCACAATTTCAGGAGTCTTATCACATACTTCTGTCACACCAATTATCCCTCCTGTCCTAGAATTAATTATAGTTGGCACCTTCACCTGATACGTTTCTTACTTGCTCCACGCTCCTAGCTCGAGATGAACCTCCACGTGCTTCCCAGTCAATCCGAGGCACCTCCTTCTGCGATTGTGGATATGGTGGTGGACCTGGCCCCCTTTTCTCGATCATGACCAGTTTTGCACTTCTGCCCTTATCCAGGATCCACACTACTTCTTGCTTCCATTGAGTTCTTCATATTGTTCCATCATCATGTAACTGGGGCAACTCTTACTCTATGTTTAGATGGGGTGTTTATAAAAAAATGAAATGGATTGAATTGATTTAGAAAAAAACTTTATGTTTGGATTAGAGAGAATAGAATGAAATAGAAGAGTTTGAAAAGGTTTAATAAATCCTTCAAACCCGTCCAAATCATTAAAATGCAAATACTCTGTTTGCATTGGTTTAAAAAATTTAGATACTAAAATTACATATTTATCCTTAATTTAAGATCATTTTATCTTTTTTTCTGAATTTATAATATAAAAATTATAAAAAATTAATTGTTCATATTTTTTGTGAATAAAAATAAAATATAATTTTTAAATAATAACAATAAATTTTTATTTTAATATTAAAAATTTGATAAATGAAAAAATAAAAGAAAATTATATTTATATGTATAAGGGTATTTTTATCAATTTTAAGTTAATATTTCATTCCATTTCAGTGCAAATAAATAAAATTAATTTCAAATTATTTCCTTTCATTCCTACCATTCTAAACATAAATATAATTTAACACTTACTTTTTAAATTAAATTAATTCATTCCATTAATAATCTTTTTATTTCATTATAAATACTCCACCCAAACATACATTTCTTACAAAAGGATGGTAATCTCTCATACAAGAACGAGATCCACTTCTCTTTACCACTTCTTTTATTCGTGAATCCCAGAGGAAGAGGTTCAGTAATGTTAACCCACACCATGATCCTCAGATATGAGCTCCTTTAGAGTCGATCCATCCATCATAGCCTCCATTTCAATAAGGCCTTCAAACACTGCATTCCCAACTGAGCATTCTTCATCGTCATTTGGTCCAATGGAAGGCCGCAAACATGAACCCAAAATTTTTCCTTAATAAATTATGGATCTTCTAATGAGAGATCTGGCTGCCATTCTCTCAGAGCACTAGGAGGTTTCTCTGCCCGTTCCATGGAACTCCATCAGTCACTATTTTTGTCCCTTTCCGCGAAAAAACGAAATATAAACGTATTTGGTGGGCTAAGTTTTTCCACTTCAAAGCCATTTTGTAAGCTCCGAACACTCGCTGAGGCCAGGACTATACATTTTCACACCCACCACCGACCCTACCAGAACCAGATCCAGCATATTCCTTGCAGCAGCCTCGCTATTAAGTTTCAGAGCACACGAAGACACATTAAGCCTGTCCACTTCTTCTTGCGACAAATTTAAGTGCTCCCTTTAGACGTTCCCGATTCCGTGACTAGGACTGACAAGGGGCGGACTTAGCGATGGAAGTAAATGAGGACAATAAGTGTAACCACTAACCCACAGAGTTGCTAATAAAGACCTTTAAAATTGTACGAGAAACAGAGGGGAAGTGAGACAAAGGAATATGAAAACCTTCACAACGAAAAGAGAGCGGCAGAGGTTAAACGAGCCCGGTCACTACCATTATTTTAACTATTCCGTCTTATCATTGACTTCAACTTTATAAGCCTCAATAGCAGGGCGTTCCAGTACTGCATTTATTATGCATGTACCTGTCATACTGAATGCGGTTCAGAAGGAAACTAAACTACGCAATTCTAGCAACCAGACATAAAATTAACAGGAGAGATATATATGGCAGTGAAGTTCTAGCTTGCCATTGGGAAAGAGAAGTGATTAATTATGTAGGAGTGAAGTGAATCCAAGACTGTCTCATAAAAGGGAGTGCTGCTTTTTCTCCTAATAGCTTTGAGCAATTTGTCTTTCAAGTGCTCAAACCAGTCATACTAAGCAGCCAAGTTCAAAGTTCTTCACACGAAGTATATTCATTGGAGGGTAAGCCAAGAAATCCCATGAAAATAGATTAATTACAATGAAAACGAATAAAATATTGATAACAAATGTAAGAGAATTTGACTTTGTTATTAATTCAATTAAAAGACGAAAGGAGACTAAGATGGGCTGACTGCTGCTGCCAGGCTGTGACAAAAGGCTGACAATAATCCCAACAATAACTGATGAGGACACTAAAAAGGAAAGCAGAGGAGATAAAAACATGTAATAATGTGTGTTATTTTAATAATTGAAGAATGCTGACTTCATATAGCTTATATAAATTTAATCACTGTGTTATATGATTATGATTAACAAATACTAATTTCAGCAACAAAAAGCATGGTTATAAGTAAAAACAAAAGCATGGCCCATGAAGAAAAAGTGCACGCGCCAGGCCCAAAACTGTCTTCTGGAAATTTTCTAGCAATACACTGTTTGTGTTTTTTTTATTTATGTTGCATGAAAATTTCAATTGAATTATATTTTTATATTTCAGATATTTTTTTATTTTTTGAAAGTTTTATATTTTTCTTCAGTTTTCTTACCTATATCTCAAAGAATATTATTTTTTCATGAAGTCTTTCTCATTTTTTAATTATTATGTGTTTCATTTTTTTGCCGCATACTTTTCTATTTCCCTATGGAATGAGTTTTAAATTTATGGTTCTATGAGTTTTGTAGTACAAAAAAGAACAGTAAGAACAATATTACCATCAAATGGCATTTTACCGATAATTTACAAATTATGGTCCTAATGACTGAAAGTCAGAATGTTTAGTCATGCAAAGAAAAGAGAAAAAACGAGATTTTTTGAAAATATTATAACTCGGGGTAATTTGCATTCATAGAGGAGAAAGATTGAAAAAGAAACAAGAAATCAAGTGTATATCAGACGGTCCATAAAAATGAAGGGGCTTCAGCAAATGAAATTGGTTAATTGATACGGTGCACTTTTTTTTTTTTTTTTTCTAAAGACTTATATTTTATATTTTTTTAAAAAATTGTTATTTACTTTTTTATACTTTCTTTTATTTTTCTTTATAATTTCACACCTGTTACATCATTCAATGTTACACCATCATTACTTTCTATTTGCACCATTATCATTTTTGCTCTGTTTTTATATTTAATTTTTTTCAGATTTTTTTTATCTTCATATTTGATTTATTGGGTTTTGATTTCTCTTTTTCTATTCATAAAAAATAGTAAGAAAATAGATATACATGTAAGTTTTTTTTATTTTTTAAGATTTAATAGTTGTTTTTGTTGTTATCATTGTTTAAAATAAAAAAAAAATCATGAGTTTTTATGCATTTTAGATAAAAAAATAATTATCAAATGAATATATTTGAGCTAAAAATCAATTATGAAGAGAAAGAAAATCATATTCATTAAAGGTTGAAAATGATGTTTACCTTCTAATTATTTTTCTTCTATTTTTTGTTTATCAATGGTTGCATAAACTAAAAGAAAATACAAAATAAATTTAAAATAAATATTTTTTCTATAAACTTTTTTCTGTCATTAATTTTCAAAAATTTTGAACTAGTAAATCTAAAATAATTTTGGAGCAAAAAATAAGTTATGAAAATAGAGAAAATCATATTTGTTAGAAGTTAAAAATGATGTATATGCTCTAATTGTTGTTTTTTTTTTTTTTATTTATCGATTGTTGCATAAACTAAAAGTAAAGACAAAATTAACTTAAAATAAATATTTTTCTGAAAAATATTTTCTATAATTGATTTTTAAAAATTTTGAATTGATAAACCTAAAATAAAATAAAATAAAATAAAAATAAATATTTTATTGTGTATAAATATATGTTAGTTGATGATATTATAAAAAAATATTTGTAAACTAATAATAAATCATTTGTAATAAATCAGTAACAAACCATTTGTAAATATTTTATGGTGTAAGAAGAATTATCAGTAGTAAATAAAAAATAAACCAACAATAAACCATTTGTAAATATTTTACAGTCTAAGAATAATTAAACGCAAATATCATTCTCATCCTTCAGTAACTTGATTTTCTCTTTCTTTTATGATTGATTTTGAGCTAAAATTGTTCATTTTTAATTGTTTTTCACCCACAATACATCAAAACTCATGATTATTTATTGTAAACAATAAAATGAGGATTAAAAATCATATTAAAATTGTTTTTAAAGTGAGAAATATATATCATAAAGAATTTTTTTCTCTATTATAGATTTAAAAATCTGAAATTATGTGCGAGAAATAATATCTATTTTATTGATTTGATCCATGAAGAAATGTAAATAAACTTGAGAATGAATTGATCCATCAAGAAATGTAAAGTATTTGATGAAAGAAATCATATTTGAGAACAAAAATCGATAATGGTGGAAGATCGATTTGAAAATTTTATTTTTTTATTTGATAAATTTTTCTGATTAAAGTAAAAAAAATTATCTCTTAGTTTTTATGTAATAAATCTGTAATTTCTTTTTTTATGGAGTTGATTCAAGAAATGATAAAAAAGGTAAATTTATAATTTAGTATTGCAAAATAATATTTTTATGAACTCCTTACGGTTGAGTTATATTTGTCATTATCTCTCTCCTTGACCCAATGAAATTAGCTATTGAAATCTGGTTGAAGTATGCAGGAGCATAGGCCAAATACTCCAACTTAGATGCTTCAGACAAACCCTTGAAACAAAGGGCATATAACCTGTTTTTGCACCCTGAGTAACAAACGTATGCAAAGGAAAGCTCCAGGTCCTCAGCACCCATATTAACTGCATAAGTGATCAGAAGCAAACTTTTATCCGAGGAAAAATGACACTTTGAAGGAACTGATGTTTGGAACTTTATACTGGTTTAAGAATTGATTCACACCTTCCACAAATGTACGTGTATATCCTCGACACATCAATTTTCTGAGAAACCATAATCAAATTTGAGCTTGTACCCTGATGAATGATGGAGATACCATAAAGAGATACCTTCACCTTCTTGCTAATGGTCTAGTCTTAACAGCATCTTTCATAATCAAATGTGACAATATCGAAGAATTTCATCTGGCAGCTGACAGATGCAATCCTCCAAAAAATTCACGCTGCATAATGAAAGTTTGACTACTAAAATATTTTGTTAAGAAAGCACATGTTATTGAAGCCATGGAAACCGTTTGGTTGTCCTCCACCTCCACTTTCTTTGTCCTCAGTCACAAACCATTTTGGTTGACAAGAGTATTGCATGTGCAACACAAGTATTAAATTCCAACGGGAAATGCCAGCAGAATCTAACGATACAAGGTGTTGCCAAATTTACAACTGAAGCGTGAACTCAATTTTAGGAAACCGTAACTTCATAGAATTTGTACATAAGTTGTCATTTATCTGTTGCTTTTTCTCCCATAATGCAAGGAAAGCATATATAGAAACGGGCGCCACTAGCTGCAAATCCATTTTCCGAGCGAAGATGGATGCTCCTAATTGCAATGGTTTCTATGTATTTTAGTTCATTATGTGCAAGAATATACTCCCACCATATGAAGACCTCTTTTTCCTACGTAGTAAAAGTTTTCACGCCTATAAAACTACCATGCCGTTTTCTTCGTAGAATAACAGATGGAACCACAGGGGAAAAAAATGATTGCCATTTGAAACAAAGGGACCTCCTCTGCTTTAACAATTTGCATTATCTGGCATGATCCAAAACTCAAGGATAAGAAAGAACTAAAAAGGTTTAATTTCTAGTATCAACGTCGCAACTCATTGTGCACAAAAGACTCAAATTTTAAGTATCATTCATATGCAAACAACTAACCTGCTCTATCCTAAACTTGTTTCGAACCCTACTGTCATCCAAACCTTAAAACGAAAGATAAAGCAACAAGAGATTAAATTTTCAATGTCAGCATAAATATTTCACCAAAAAACTTATTATTGTATAAAAAACAAATTTCCCATTTAGTACGATCCAAAATAATGACATTAGATTTTAGGATCAGCATAACTAACAACAAATAGGAAGAACAAAAGAAGGATACTTGAATATGGATCAACAACAAACAGGAAGATAAAAGGAGTAAAATCATACTTAAGCTACAGAATCGATGTGGGGATTTGGATCCGCAAAACAACCATACTTAGCTTTGCCATCGTATCTGAAACGACCTCTTCCCTTTGTTTCGATTCGAGGCTGCAGTTTAACTTAGTAAAATCATAGGTCAGACAAATGCACCCACTCCGTTCGAACAGACAAATCCCACCAGGGTAAACGCACAACCTTTCTGTACAGGATGTAGATACTTTGCGTAATAACAGCATTACATGTGGACAAAAAAGTAAAAGCGTTTGTACATTTTGAAGAAAATAAGTACATAATAGTAATTATTTTATAATAAATATTTATAAGTTTTTTAATAATTTACTCATTACCACCAAATTAAGATTCATTATCTATTAAAAAGGATTCATTATGATACCTATTTTAAAAAAGGATAATTACAAACTTAGTGTGCATATTTTTAATTCTTTTATTTTGATATTTGAGCAATTTTTAGATTTAATCAAATATTTGAACAATTTTTAGATTCAATCAAGGATAATTATTCTCAATGTCGTGTTTTTTTTATCATTTTTCACTTTCTTAAATAATAA
Source organism: Omphalea diandra (assembly GCA_949677035.1). Classification (NCBI taxonomy): domain Eukaryota; kingdom Viridiplantae; phylum Streptophyta; class Magnoliopsida; order Malpighiales; family Euphorbiaceae; genus Omphalea; species Omphalea diandra. Next base: position 9,946 of record CATIWR010370170.1, read on the forward strand.
GTAAAATAAATCTCAATTTAATACTAAATAAGATGTTATGTTAGTAGCTATAAATGATAATTAAATTAGAATGATAAAATGTCTTTATTTAATTTATTGATAATTTCAAATGCCACATCCTTAATTTTCAAATTGTTTACTTTATTTTTTTATCGCAATCATTTTCTTTTTTTTTCTCGATCGCAATTGTCTCTTTCTTCTCCTTTTCTTTTGATTTTAAATTGTTAGATTGAATCATAGATAAAAACTAAGTTATTTATCTTAAAAAAAGTTAAAGTAATACATTTTGATGGTCAAAGACATTTTCACTTTTTTATTTTAATTTTTATCTGCAGCTTCTAACATGAAAGTTTATTTAATATTAGATTGAGATTCACTTTGTTTATTCATTATTTAGATAAGTGAAAAATAATCCAAAACACCACATTGATAGTAATTATTTATATTTTGATACTTGATTCAATAAAAAAATTATTCATACATGAAAATAGAAAAATTAAAAACATAAATACTAAATTTATAATTATACCTAAAAAAAATTCTGGTGCAGCATATCAAACATTTTTTTTAGCATTTATAGGAGAGATTTTATATTAATAAACTTTAAATTTTAATATTGAGAGATTTTATATTAATAAACTTTAAATTTTAATATTGTATTAACAATTAAAAGTAAAAATAAAATAAGATTACAAGAGGTTAAAAATTTTTAAATTCAGTTCTTAATTATGCTTTAATTAATTTAGTTTAAATCATATAGTGATATTTAACATATTTCATTTAAAGTATTAAATATTACTTTTATGTATTATCATCATATATATTAATTATTGACATTTTTTTATTCTTGAAAAATAAAGCAAATTTCAAAATATAAATTAAAAAATTAATTTTATAATGACAATTTATATTCATTTTTTTCATTGATGTAGCATGCATAAATAAAACTATTCATTGTTTTTTATTCTCCTCATGTAGCATAAAAAATTATTTGAAATTAAAATTTTTATAAAAGATTTGAAAGATTAAAAAAAAAATCAATTGTAAGTTTGCTGAAAGCAAATTACCATACAGGTATTAGAGATTAGAATCCATATTTTATATATATAAGAAAATTTTTTATTTAGAATAAAACTTATTTTTTACATAAATTAATCAATGTGCCCTGCACATGCTAAAGGAAACCCTGGTGCGTACGTGAATAGATGGTAGGTAAAAAACTGCCACAAACAACCGATTATTTTCAGATATATAGTAAAGTCCAGAAACTATGTCCCGTTCAATTGGTGAAATTACAGCAGGCAAGTGGGCAAAAACGGCCTAACAGACGGGAAACATATACAGTCATCAGTTACAAAAATTACATGGCGTTCAAAGCATCATTTCATCATATGAAATTTAGGCAGACCCTTCTATTTTAGTGCTTTGCATTATTACTTATCAACCTTTCTCCAACCACTTCATTATTCTGCCTGCGAGATGCAAGCCTAATTCCTTCCTTTTGAGGAGAAGAACCTGCTAAATCCTCGTTGATGTTTCTCTTGGGTTGCAACGAGCGAGGATGAAGAAATTGACTTTGTACACCTGTGTTTTGGATGCTTAGAACTGACCGGTGATCTTGAGAGGCTTGTTTCGGTGTCAGATGGACTACATGGATTGTTATACAAATCCAAGGGGGAATCGGCTCCTGTTCTGGTCAGGTTAGTTGAAACGCTAGGATCCATCTCAGTCTGATCGAAGTCTTGTACGTTTATGCCACTAGTTGTAGGTTCATCTTCAGCAAATCCCTCACCCTTTTGACTCCTGTCACTGTATGGAGATCCCATTTGCTCTGTTTGAGGACGCAAAGCTTTTAACTGCTTGCCGAGAAGAAATATGGTCTCTTGGCACTCTGCTAGTTTTTCTGCAGCGGCCGTTAATTCTCTCTCCTGCGATAACAGAAACGCTTTTGAGTTTACATTTTCATATTTCCATCAGGAGGAAAAAGAAAACAGAGGGAGATCCTGAAATTTTACTTGTATTAATATCATATTTCCATCCATAATATTTCAACTTTATGTTTTATCCTCGCGCTTAATCATGGACATCTAATTGCTCCACTCGCAACATGGAATGATATGCTAAGTAGGCAACTAAATTAAAAAACATGTGCAGGCAACTTCTATTGGGAAAGCATCTGCAAGCAACTTCTTTCGTATTAACTTGAAGGATGATGTCTATTTGTTTGCAAATTGTCATTTTATTGCTAAAATGAGAACTGAAGCTGGTATGGGGAAGTAAATATAAGAAAGATAAAGGAGAGAATTCTCACTTGCTTGATCTTGAGGTCTGCCTCAGCTGCTGAGGAACAAACTGAACACTTCTCTTTCCTAAAGATGACATAAGGTACACATTTTAGAGCTAAATCGGATTTTAAATGAAGCATTGGAAATTTCACCATATTACATTCACAAGTAGAGCAGTAAAAACTAGCACCACTGCCCAATACCCAATGGCAATACAAATAAGGATTTCTACTTATTTGAGACTATCATTAGGGATGTGCCAAGGGAAGAGCTATCTCAAATCTTGAATAGTAAGTGATCTAGTAAGTTACAGGTTAAGCACCCACTGCTATTGAAACTAAGTTGCGAACAGAATTGTTTAAATTGGATGGATAATCAAGTCTTAAATGCATGTCCAAGATCAGGATGAGCAAACAACAGCACCAAAAGCCAACCATTGCTTGCTTGAGACAAGCCAATTCATTGGTTCACAGCTTTTACTTTTTGCCAGTGTTCAAAATATCCGTTAATTTACTTTTACTTTCTCTGGTAGACCACATCAACAATAATAAAAACAACTGGAGTTTATCATCTGTAGAACAGAATCAAATTTCAAGTCTTTAAAATCAGCTCCAGGCTAACCTTGGACTTGGCAGATGTATCAGTTTGGGAAGGATAGATGACAAAGAAAGATGCAGTGACAAAAAGGATATTCTTCTCTTTCAATCCTTGAATTATGCATTCATTACCAAAGAAGAAAGAAAGAGAAGGGAAAAGTATAACTTACGTTTGCAGCTGCTCTTCGAGATCCTTGCATCTGGTCAAAGCATCCCGGTGACATCGTTTTTCATCTTGCAGCTCATTTTCCAGAGTTTCTGCTTTTGCTCGCAGAAGGTTCACCTCAGTTTCTAACTCCTCTGCACGAGCTTCAAGTGATCTGTAAGACTCTGCCATACATTTCAGCTGTGTCTCAGCTAAGCTGTTCGATTTCTGTGCAGAAGCCAATTGTGATTTAACTTCAGCTAGAAGCTGCTCAGTTTCATGTAACTGAGACTTAGTGATTTCCAGGTTTTCAGTGCACCTAGCAAGATCAATGGCCATGTTGGCTTTCTCTGATTTCAATTCTTCAAATTCCTCCAATGAGACTTTGTGCAATGTAGTATTTGACCCGTAGTCTGATACCAAATTTCCATCATCAGGGACCTCAGGGTTAGAGGTAGGACTAGAAATGAGGGTACAGCCATTTTGATACCTTTCTCCTGAATTATCCCTTTGAAGTACCTTATTCTCTGGTAAGGCAACCTTATCTATGCAATCAGGGCTATTGATTTCTCCTTCAGAACCTTTATAACCCAGAACATTAAATCTAAGCTCACTGGCTTTGGCTAATACATGAGAAAGGTCAAAAACAAAAGCAACCAAACTTGTATTGCCATTCAAAACTTTATTGAAGGTGATTGAGAATTCCTCAATTTTTTGGTTCAGACTATTGCCATCAGAAGATGTGTCATGAGCTGCCATTGCTTCTTTGCCCAGGAACAACACAAAATCAAGAATACTAGAAATGGCAGTAGCCAACTCTTGGCTTACTGAGTGTACAGTCTCTGTGGCTGCCTTTACATCTTGGGACAAAGTGATTTCCTTCCCTCCTGTTAAGCTGGCATCTGCATGACAAGTCTTCCCATTGCTTGTCACATCAGAAGGCATAAGCACTTCCTCAGAAACACAACTAACAGAGTTCTGATACAAAGCATTATGTGCATCCTGTACAATCTGTTTGACATCCTCTAAAATCCGGCTCATATCAGCATCCTTAGATGCAGAATTAAGTAACAGCAAAATTCTTGATTGAAGCTTCATCAAGGGTGGCTGCTGTGCATCAGATCCACAACCTGCTACTGATAAATCCATGTTAGAATATACACAACTAGCTAATGGATCCAAAACTGACTGTCCTTCAGACAGGGTATCCTTGCCTATAGAGACCTCTCCTGAAGTATCACCATTCGCAATTTCAGATGTCTTATTGTTTGGCGAATCTGAAATACTGATGGCAACATTTTCGTCTGAACAAGCCAACTTCTCCATCTCCAGGAAATCATCCATAAGCTCCAAGTGCTTTGCATTTTTGGTCTTGTTTGACCTTTCACTGCTTTTTTCCTTCTTTAACTGAGAGAGCTCGGAGATCAATGACGTTGTCCAAGAGTCAGCACAACTTCTGTCATCGTCATTTCCATCTTCAGACATGGAGGTCAAGCTAGGTGGATTGCTCATATTTTGACTGGAGTAACCTTCAGTAGGTACCTGCACCATAGATTTTGGCGAACTTTTCTGTTGATTGCTGACTAGAACTTGTGCTTCTAAACTTTGAAGTCGACTTGCAGTCTTAGCACACAAATTCCTAGAAGCCTGCAGTTCACTATTGCGCTTTGCTAAAGCTTCTTTTAGCATCTTTGTTTCTTCTTCCATGGCCAATAAACGCTCTGTGAGAAACTCATTCTCTTTTTGGAATTTTTGATCATTGTCAAGTGGAAATTCAGGCACAGCAGACAAATGTGGACTAGGAGGCTTAACTGGTGACCTCCTTAGTCGAGAATCTCCATAATCTCGACCTAAAGTCTCAACCTCCAGCTTCATTTGCGCAAGTGCAGCAGGACCAGGCAACTTCTTCCGCACAAGAGTACGTAATCTTTGGCACTCCGCTTCCAGTTTAGCTATTTTTTTGACACCTTCCATGTGCTGCTTGTTTGCTGCCTCAGCAGATCTGATGCTCATGTTCTTTTCCTCATTACGAATCTCCAGTTCCTTGGAAACTATGTGAAGTTCATACTTGAGTGAATTTATTTCCCTTTCACATGAGTCAATATTGCTCTTCAAAATTTCAATCTCAGCTTCAGCTCGGGATTTTTCTTCACTCATTTTGATTAGCATATTAGAACGCTCTTGGAGCGACCTTGAAACAGCAGCATTCTCAGCTTCAGACCTAAGGAGGTCTTGGTCTAAGTTTTGAATCTTTGCTTCAAGTTCGGATTTAATTTTGTCCCACTGTTTGGTCTTTGTGAGCACAACATCTTGCAATTTCTGTTCATGCTCCTCCTTCAGGTTTCTTATTTGCCGCATGCACTCTTTAAGAGCACCATCCAAATGTGATGCCCGATCTTCAGCAGTTAACTTTGAAAGTGTGACTGTTTCAAGATGATTTTTCAGTGCCAAAGCTTCTGCTTCTGCCTTTTCCCACCCTGCAGCAAATGGAAGTCCCAATAAGAAAAGTTCATGAACGCACATAAAGAACTTTATAATTATAGATACATCAGAAATGAGCAAATAACTTTATTCCTTGAGGTAAAAGTGACAGATCAGATGAGCATTATACCTGAAACAGCTTCTTCAGCAACTTTAGCATGCTGTTTCACCAAGTTTTCCTTTGTGGTCATCTCTGAGTTTGCAGCAGACAGCTTTTCTTTTAATTCTTTAATCTGATCATCTAGCGTCTGAACTTGTTGCCCATAAGTCTTCACTTGATCCTCCAATCCAGTTAGATGGGTGTATGATTCCACCGAAATTTGAACATAGTTGGGCTTTTTGTAGCTGTCCTGCTCATGTAAAATAAATCCACAGGCATAAGTAAATAAATTCAACTGAGCCAATGAACTCCCAGAATGTTTAACGTGGAAATGTGGCCGGACAATTAGACAGATGTGTGGAACTATGGCTTAAGAAGTCCTCAATACCCATTAAAATCTCCCACATATATATACAGATACAAAAAGATAAACCATAGTCTTTTCCACTACTCTTCCCCAGAAGCAAGGAAAACAGTAAGGTAATACAAGTGGCACTTGGCATTCTTTATAGAGGAACTAAATTGATGCTTATCTTCTTTTTTGCAAATTTTTTAGATCCTAAATGTTCGATTCAAATATCACCCATACTGTAAGCCCTATGAAATTCCTTAACATAGTATTATTATGGTAATATTTCCTAAATTTGAACAAATAATCAGTCTCTTGGCATACTATATCATAAACCGTCCATTAAAGATGATAATGCTATTTCCTTGCAGAGGTGAAACAGGGAGAGGGGTGGAAGAAAAAAAGGGTCATAATTTAGCAAGCAATTATAAAGTTTGGTTACACATTTCACTACATTTCTTGAGCCCATAACAAAGAATTGATAATGTAAATATTATCAGAAAAGAGAGAGAACTGATTGAGAACAATTGTGTATTCAATCAAATTTATCACATATAATATATGTGCATCCATTCCAATAGAGAAGACATTAAGAAGACTCATAATTTAGCAAGCACATAAGGCTTTATTACAGCAGTGTACTAAATTACTTGAGCCCCCAGCAAAGAATCAATCATGTCAGTATGATCAGAAATGCAAAAGACCTGCAATAAACTTTAAAGACAATACAGGCGAAAAGTTGTTCTCATACAAATTTACAATGGTAAGTTGCACGTACATGTACTGTAGACACCACCAGACAACAGAGGTATTAAATCAATACTGGTTATAGTTGGAGGAGAGGACCAATGATACCCAAGCAACAATGGGAAGAAGATAGAGATAGAATTTTGTAGACCATCATTAGATGCAAGTAAGCAGGATCGAAATGATGCAGGTATGAGGAATATACCTTCTCTGCCTGCAATCCACTTGAAGGCAAAGTACCACCAGAATCAGCTGCTGCAGCTGCTTTCTCAGTTTTATCAGATGATTTTTTCTTCCAGGGCCAGCTTCGACGATCCATTGCAGACTGCAAAATGCATTTTCAACATCAAAAAAAAAAAAAAAAAACACATAGAAAGAAAGAAAAGAAAAAAAGAATATATGTAAAAATGAATTGCACAGAATTATCAAACTAAAATTACGAATCAAATAGGAAGCAAGAATTAGAAAACCCACTTTAAAATGTTAAGCGGTGCCAAGAGTAATGGGGAAAAGGATACCAGTGCATAGAGTAGTATTATCTCAAATCATGAGCTTTCATTTTATGAATGATAAAGGTTTCTTATTAACTCAGAAAACCTCAAAAACTTTAACAACATGATGAAAGCAAAGAACCTAATATCTTCATCACTTTCTAGATACATAACCAGGATTATCCATTTCAAATTTTAACGAAGAAAATGACATGAGATTTAGTCTTTGTCCGTTCCGCAAACTATACACAAGTTATAATGCCCAGTATCCTGTAGCTTCCTTTTGTAATGGTAATGCCGAGTCTAAGAAAAAAACAGAAACCTAAAAGAATGAAATGGAAAAACAACTCCAAAATCAAAATGAGTGATAAGAAGAGCATCATCAATTTATTTAACTGTGGAAAAGAATAAAAGCACAAGTTGTTCAAAGTAAAGATAAAAGAAGAAAACAAACAGTGGAAGCACAAGCTTACAGTTAACTCGGATGAATGGATTGTATAAAAAGGAAAATAGTTGTTTCTGAATCATCCACTTCCTTGACAACCAAAGAGGATAAGAGAAAAATTTAACTGAAAATTACGATAACATAGCGTTCATAAGATTCAAAACAGATAGAAGGAAGTAGCAATTAGCAAATCAAAGTAATTAAGAAATTCTGTTCATACAACCAGGGGGCGGGCGCCCCCCCCCCCCCCCCCCCACACAAAAAAAAAAAAAAAAAAAAAAAAAAAAAAAAAAAAAAAAAAAAAAAAAAAAAAAAAAAAAAAAAAAAAAAATAATAATAAAAAAAAAAAAAAAAAAATAAAAAACAAAAAAAGAAAAATAATAAAAAAAAAAAAATAAAAAAAATAAAAAAAATTATAAAAAAAAAAAAATATTTAATAAATTAAAAATAAAAAAATAAAAAAAAAAAAAAAAAAAAAAAAAAAAATAATAATAAAAAAAAATTAATAATATAAAAAAAAAAATAAAAAAATATAATAAAATAAA
>CATIWR010370187.1:0-12237 GCA_949677035.1 Omphalea diandra
TGTTTATTGTAAATAACTTGTGTTTTTTTTTTTTTTTTTTTTTTTTTTTTTATGTAGGTGGTTACATGGGTATGATAATTCCCATTATGCATCTCTCCCCTTGAGAATGATTGTAATGCCTTAATAATATGCGTGATTGAGATATGTTAGAAACATGCTTAGGGGCGATAACCAGACTAAATAATAACAAAGTTAAAATGGTAAAATATAAAACAAAGATTCTCGAAGGTCAGATTCCTAAATCGAGACGACTTAGGGATGCCTAATCTCTTCTCAAAGCTGTATCCAGACGGTTTGGGCCTTCTAAATGACTTAGTTAGGTTCAAAATTTGTTTTTGCTCGGATTCTTGTCCCAACCAAAGTCAAATGACGACTCCACACTCCTCCATGATTGATGATATCAATGTGTTGTCTTGGCCTAGTCTCTGTTAACCTCAATTTGGAAAAAGAGACTTCTATCTCACATGAGGCTTAAAAGATCCACCGTTGATCCAAACATGAGCCATAATTTAGGGTTGCTATCAATATATGATCCCCGTCCTCTCGATCCCATATTGGCTGATCAAAAGTAGGAGTCGTAAGCAAGATTTCACTAGTTCAAGCGCAATCTCGAAAATCACTCTGACACTCGCAATTTGTCAAACTAATAATTTGACATATAAGCAATTAAAGTTTCTATATAAAATTTTCTAATTAAAAATAAATATAAATGAAAAGAAAAAATTAATCATTAAAGATACAAAATAGGTAATCTAAAAATTACAATGATGAAAAATAGCTTTCATATAATATCTATTTTAAAATAAATATTATTTATTAATCATATATTTTATATAAATGTTTTATTTTATTAATATTTTTAAATATATTTTACATAATACTTTAAATCATAATTTCATAAAAAGCACATATTATTAACTAATTCAAGGATATTTTTGGTTGTCGTACTAGTAGTAGTTAATTTAAAATAAATATTATTATTTTTATATGTAGTTTATGAGTTTAATTAAATCCTAATCATATTTATATTCTTAACAATATTAAATTATAATTTTTTTTGCAAAATTATTAAAATTATAATAATTATTTTATATATTAAATAATGTTTATCATTTTTAATCATTTTATAGCATTAAATTATAATTTTAAATTTTCACAAATTTATTGAAATTATAATAATTATTTTTTATATTTTAATATATTAAATAATGTTTATCATTTCTAATCATTTATACAATAAAATATATAAATTTAAAATTTTAATTATATTATGAAATTGAAAATACGAATTGTAAAATTGAAAATTATTAATTGGGTTTGAACAAGTTATTTATAAGCTACATGAGTTGAATATATTCTTAGTCAAGTTTGATCTATTTATTAAATGACATTAAATTTAAAATAATTTATTTATAATTACAAATGAGTTTTAACAAACTATTACAAGGAGAACACTACATTGTTCATGATCGGGTTCTTATTTTCTCTTTTTTGCAAATATTCTATAGCAAATCAGAATAGGTTGCAAATAGGTTAATGCTAGTGTATACCAATTCATTTATTAGTGATGAAACTCTTCTTCATGCCATTTATTGAAGAAGGAATTCTTTTTAATATTTGCATATATTTGGTTATGTTAAAAAATAGAAATAAAATTTCATTTATATATATATATATATATATATATATATATATATATATATATATATATAAAGATTTTATTATATCTACATATTAGAAAGTATAGTAAGATATTTTAAGTTTTAAAATTTTATTCTTAAAATTTTGAAGTAATACTAAATATAAAAATAAAATTGGAATTAAAACCTTATTTTAATTATTCTTAAAATTAAAATTTCGTTTGATTCTTAAAATTTTAAGTACGTTTAATTACATTAAAAAATGGAATGAAATCTTATTTTAAAATAAATGTTTTAGAATTTCAATATTTTTATTTGATATATCTATATAATAGGAAAAATAGTAAGATATTTTAAGTTTTTGTAATCTCATTCTTAAATTTTTAAGTAAATAAAAATATTAAAGATGAAAATAGAATTAAAATTTTATTCTCATTCTATTTCTTAGTGAACTAAATATGTTCAAATATTTTGTACCCATGATTATTAAACTTTGGTCTAAATTTTATGATGGTCCTATATATATATATATATATATATATATTTATCATAAAAGTCACTAAACTAATCCAAGTATTTCAAATTATTTTTTTATAAATTTTTCAACAAATAATAGTTCAACTACCTCACTGAATTGTTATTGCATATATTTTCAAATTAATTTTTTAGTTAATTTAACTCCTATATTATTATTTAAGGGTTATTTAACTCTAAAAATAAAAAATAAAAAATAAAAAATAAATTTTTATATTTTAAATATATAAATCTATTAAAAATATAAAAATAATTAAAAAATATTAGTTTTTGTCTTCAATAACAATATGTATCTTTTCTAATTAATTATATTTTGATCATTATCACCATCTCTAAATTTCATTATTGATTTTTTAATGTGTGATTTTTACTTTATATTTATATTTAGTCCAGTCTCTCTTTTTTTCAGATTTTTTTTAGAAAAGAGAATATTCATCATTTTTCTTGTTTAAATAAAATTATTTCTAATTTTACATGTGAAATACGAAATATATATTATAGATTTAACCTCTGCATCTAGATAATAAATTATTTCCAAAATATTTTCATTATAAAATTTTTTTCTTAATCTTGATTTGATTTTTAGAGTCAGTATTTTGAAGAAATTAATTATTCAAATACACTTATCGATATGAAGGATGTATTTTCAAAAAGATATGAATATAATATGGAAGTAATATATAATTTCATTATTAGAGAAGCAATAGTAATAAATATCTAATAATACTACTTTGAAAATTAATTGATATAAAGTTAAATTTTTAAGAAATTAATTCTAAAATGATTAAGTTATTTTAGAAATAAATAACTAAATCTCAAGTTGAAAACTATAAGAGACTAAGGTAGTGTTTGATAAAACTGAAAATTAAGTGCTAAAAATTTAAAATATGAATTTTAAGTATTAAATAATTTAAATGTTAAAAGTTTTTAATTGTATAATTATTTGGTATGAACTGAAAAGTAAGTGTTGAATCTAATTAATCTATTTGACAATTATAATTATTGAAATATTTAAAATTATTAAACGAAAATTTGTATCCTTGTCATATTAATCTAATATTTCACAAGATAAAAAAAGAGTTTAAAATTACTTAAAAGAGTTAAAATATTTTAATTAAAATATTTATTTAATTCTAAATTAATAAAAGCATAAATTGTTGAAATTTTGCAAGAATATCTATATCTTCACATCTATAAATAAAATGTATGATGAAAGAGTTTGCTTTTAAATGAAAATTTATTAATTTGTTAAAGGTATATAAGTCACATTGATAAAAATATTTTAGTATCTACTAACTAAATGTGTTATGTGAAAATTTTAAGATAAAAATTTTAACTTATTATTTTAAAAGAATTACATTGAAAACTTTTTAAGTACTTGATAAATAAAGTTATCAAACAAGTTTAAAAGAGATAAGTGCTTAAAATTTTAATTTTAAGTGCTAAATTGGGTTATCAAACAACCCCTAAATCCTAATGTGAAAGAAAATTTTTTAAAAAATTTTAAAGTATGTATTACTAATATTTGCAATAATGTTTATCTGTTTGATGAAAAATATTTTATTTTAATTTATTTTTATATTTTACAAATAAATTGATTGATTTAAAATAACAAATTTACTTTTTAATTATTTAAATCCTATTTAAATTCTAGTTTAGGGTTAATTAGTTAAAAATATTGATTTAGAGTTATTTTTTTTTTCAAAAAGATTAGAAGCCAATTGGATTTTTATCTGTTCAAAAATCATCTAAAAATTAATTTGAAATGCTTATTAATAATTTAATATGAAATGCTTATTTATAATTTAATAATTTTCATGATTAAAAAATTAGTTGTATAATCATTATATAATTTACATTGTAATTTAATGATCACAACTGCAAATTACTCAATATGCTCTTTGTTCTTTTAATTAGTGGTAGAGATGTGACAATTTTTTATTTGACCCGAGGCAAACTTAAGATGATCCAAAAATTTCTGAATCGGATAAGGGGTCATCCAACGAGTCGGGTCAAAATTGATCCAAATGGGTCAATCTGTGATCTACCTAATTGATTCGATAATAATATAAAAATGAAATTTTATTATTAAATACATAAAACGTAGAATAATTAAAATAAAAAATAAATAAATTTATTTCAGAAAAATATTTAGACTATTTAATTAAATTTAAAGTTAACATTGATATTTTTATTTAAAATATAATAAAATTTTTATATTATAATAATTTTATTATATTTTATTGTGCTTTTTTATGTGCTTAAATTAATAAATAATTTAAATTATTATTTATTATGATAAATTATTTAGTAATCATACAAATTAGTTATTGTGATAAAATAATTTTATCATAATTTTAAATTATTTAATACAATGACATGAATTATTATGATAATACTAGTTCTCCTTACATATAATTTGGTAAACATTATATTGTGACCAAATATTATGATAAAAAGAGTATATCTCGTAAATTATTTTATATACTCATTTATTATGACAAAAATTTTTGAGTTAAAAATTTGTGAACTTAATAATTAAAAAAATTCAAACATTTTCTCGAATTTTCGATTGCATCTAAATTTTTTAATTGAGTCAATTATATTATAATTGGATGAATTGAGTTCTATCATACCCCAAGTCAAAATCAACATTTAATAAAGTGTATATTTAGACTCAATTGACTCTTATATTTTTTTAATTAGTTCAATCAAATTCAAAATAAAGTTTAAATGTTACTAAGAAAATATTTTATTTTACTCAATTTAAATATTTTATTTTTATAAAAGTATCAAAATTGTATTCTTATTTTAGTTGATAAATAAATAATTTTATATTAATTTTATGTTTTAATATTATAAATTTTATATTTATATATTTATACAATAAATTAATAAATCCTTAATTTTTATTTTAAAGATAAATTTTTTGAGAATGTTCAAATTCATATAATGTAATTGATTTTTTAAATATTTCTTAAAATTTTATTTTAAATGGTTTAAATAATTTATTATTTTAAGATATATAAATTATTTTTTTAAGGAGAGAATGAAAGAATTTTTTTTAAATGAGAGATTGAGAAATTCATAAATTATAAATTTAAATTTCAAAATTTTTAGATTTTTTAAATTTAAATATAAAATTATCAATTAAAAATATTTAATAAATTTAATTAATTAAAAAATGAGATTAAATTAAATAAAAATAATAGTATGATCTTAATTAAATTCATGTAATTGATTTTTTAAAAATATTTCATGAAGTTTTTTTAAATTATTTAAATAATTTATTATTTAAAACATAAAAATTAAAAATTTGAGGAGAGATTGAGAGAAATTTTTTTTAAATGAGATATTGAGAGATTTTATGAATTATAAATTTAAAATTTAGAAATTTATATATTTAAATATAAAATTAAAAATTTTCATTTAAAAGTATATAATAAATTTATTAAGCAAAAAATGGATTAAATTGAATATAAAATAAAAGTATCATCTTAATTAAGTTCATATAAATAATTTTTAAAATTTTATTTAAATGGTTTAAATAATTATTATTTAAAATATAATAATTAATTTTTTAAGAAGATATTGAGAGATTTTATGAATTATTTTATAAATTTAAATTTTTTATTTTTAAATTAAATTTAAAATTAAAATTCATCATCTAAAAATACAAAATAAATTTAATTAAGCATAAATGAGATTAAATTGAATAAAAAATAAAAATATCATCTTAATTAAACTCATTTGGTTAATTTTTAAATATTTATTAGAAGTTTTTATTTGAATAGTTTAAAATTTTATTATTTGAAATATAGAATTATTGAGAGAATTTTTTTAAAAAAAATTAGAGATTGAGAGATTTTATGAATTATAAATTTAAATTTTAAATTTAAGTATCAAATTAAAATTCATACTATAAAAGTACATAATAAATTTTATTGAGTAAAAATAATATTAAATTGAATAAAAATATAGTAGTATAATTAGGTTGTAAACTTAATTTTAAGTTTAATTGAACTAATTGAAAAGTATATGAATCAACTAAGTTTAAATGCACTTTACTAAATTCTGTTTTTTACTTGAGTAATATTTAAAATCAATTTGTCAAATTATAATATAATTGAATCAATTAGAAATTTTAGATATAATTTAAAATTGCATAAAAGTTTGAATTGTTGAGTAACTAATCTAAATTTTACCATATAAAATAAATTTATCATAATTTTACTTATTTTTTTTTTATAATAGTTGCAATAAATTTATTTTTTTCATAATAAAATCACATACAAATCAAATTATGTCACAAAATTTTTCATAATACACAAATTTAAATTATAATATATGACTCTAATATAATTTTATGTAGATTTAATTAAATTGTTTTCATTATATATAATTATTTACTTAAAAAATAAATTATTTATTAAGCATTTAAATAAAAAAATTTAATCAAGTTTCATTTTATATAAAATCTATCTTGCTAAAAATAATTTTTTAAGAGAAAATTATTATTTTGCTCTTAATAAATTATGAAAAAATATTGCATAAATACTAAAAAAAAAAAATTCAAATTGACATTTTAAAATTGAATAACAAATGACTTGATCTGAAATATTAATTTTAAGGGTAAATCAGAATCCAATCCAAAATATTTTTTGCATGCACGACTCGATGTGTGATCCTAATTCATCCAAAATTAGGGGTCTAATGAAGCTGAGTCGAACCGAGCAAAACCTTGTCAGGCTCAAGCTCAAACTCAACTTAAAAACTCGAAACTAAAACTCGATCAAATTTCAGTTTTTAAGCTCGAGCTCGGTTAAATACTTGAATACTTTTGCTCGACTCGATTACCCTTGTTTATTTATATAATTTTTTTGTAAATTCTATAAATTGAAATTTAGGCTTAAATAAACTTGATTAGGCATAGACTGATTAGACTCGATTGATAATATTGTAAATATATCTAAACTCAATTAGACTCGTAAAACTTTTGAGTCAAGTATTTTGAAATTTGGATTCACTTTACTCAATTACTCGAGTAACTGGAGCTTGACTTGATTAATCTCAAGTCGATTTTGAATATTTCTCGAATTTATCTTGAGTAATTTACAAGTTGTGCCAGTTCATTAATATTTCTATTCAAAACCCGAATGACCGAAGACAACTCGACTCGAAAACGATCGTACTTGACCCGTTTGCCACCTCTCATTTTAATTCTATAGTGGCCAAGCTATTGTTTGTTTTGATTAAACATGCTTACTTGCCAGCGGAAGATAAAATTTCTCGGTTCTTTCATATTTCTGCTTCTTCCAAAAAGAAACGGAACTGTTTTTCAAAGCTAAAGGATGAGAATGGGGTGTGGCGCACTTAGAAATATTCTTGCAGATTATTTCTCGAAGCTGTTTTAATCAAGGGATTGTGATGACGAGGAAATTCTCAGTTGTATTGAAGCTCGCATTAATGCTCAACAAAGGGAGTCTCTTGCTGCAGACTTCTCTCCTGAAGATGTTAAGACGACAGTATTTGTAATGCATCCTGACAAATCGCCAGGTTTAGATGGATTGAACCCTGCATTTTTCTAGAAGTTTTGGGGTGTTGTTGGGGAGGATATTACAGTTGCTTGTCTGAATATGCTGAATTCGGTATCTATCCCAGCGATTCTGAACCGTACAGCGATAGTGTTAATTCCCAAGAAAAAACACCCTGAATTTGTTTCAGATCTTAGACCAATTTCTCTTTGTAACGTCTTGTATAAGATTGTGGCTAAGATGTTGGCAAATCGCTTGAAGGATTTTTTTTCCTGGGGTAATTTCTGAATTGCGGAGTGCTTTTGTTCCTGGACGGTTGATGATGGATGATATAATGGTTGCAAAGTGATTTTGTTCTGGTGGGGACGAGGGGAAAACAGTAGTCGTGCTATTCATTGGGTGAGGTGGAATCGGCTTTGTTCCAGTAAAGATGAAGGAGGTATGGGTTTTAGGAAAATACATGAGTTTAATCTAGCGATGCTGGGTAAAAATGGATGGCGGTTGCTAACCCACCCGGACTCTCTTGTTGCAAGACTATTTAAAGCCAGATATTACCCTAATTCTTCCTTCCTGAATGCTTCTCTCCGTAACAACCCCAGTTATGTTTGGAGAAGCATCCTTGCTTCCCAATTTCTCATTAAAGATAGTGTCTTGTGGTGGGTGGGACATGGGCATCATATTAATGTCTGGACCGAGCCTTGGCTTCTAGATGAGACAAATCCTAGAGTTGCTTATATTTGTCTAGATAGTGCTCAAGATGTGGTGGTTAAAAATCTCATGAAGGTTAATGAAATTGCTTGGGGATGTTGATGTCACTAAAGACTTATTTAAAGATAGAAACATGAGCTTAATTCTGAACATTCCACTTCGTTCCCGAGCTGTTGAAGATAAACTCTTCTGGTGTTTTGATAAAAAGGGGCTCTACACAGGTAAAAGTGCTTATCGTAGGCTGATGCATTGTTCCTCTAGTACCGCTGCTCAGAATTCCTCAT
Source organism: Omphalea diandra (assembly GCA_949677035.1). NCBI lineage: Eukaryota > Viridiplantae > Streptophyta > Magnoliopsida > Malpighiales > Euphorbiaceae > Omphalea > Omphalea diandra. The sequence goes on from CATIWR010370187.1 coordinate 8,701, forward strand.
CGATTTGGAAGAAACTCTTGAGTCTGAAGCTGCCTCCGAAGTTGAAACACCAGATTTGGAGAATTTGTGCAAACTGTATTCCTACTAAGGATTTGCTGATTCTTAGGCAGGTTGATGTGAATCCTCTGTGTCCAGTTTGTAATGTTGAGTTGGAAACGAGCAATCACATTTTTCTACAGTGCTCTGTTACTAAGAGATGTTGGCAAGCTTCTGGTATTGTGATTGGAGCTATATCAGCAGTGTTGTTCCTTCACTGGTTTTCTAATCTTGCTCAACGATGTCGAATGGATACAACGTTGGATGTCTGTATAATTGTGTGGAGTCAAATCGTAATGCAGTTCTTTGGAATAACAAGCCACATTCAGTGTCTCAGTTGTTGAATCTGGTTAGCTCCTTTCTTTTCCAATGGCAAACAGCCCAACGGGTTTCTAATGGTGCTTCCCTACCTCACCAAGATGAGGGGTTGGTTCGCTGGCAGAAGCCCAGTAAGAGATGGGTTAAGTGTAATGTGGACGGGGCTGTTTTCTCGTCAGATGAGAGTTTGGGTTGCGGTTGGGTTCTTCGAAATGATTCCGGGGTAATGTGTGCAGCAGGCGACGGTAAGCTAAGAGGTCCATTAGAAGCTGTAGTGGCTGAAGCGTTGGGTATTCGAGAAGCTCTCAGCTGGATCAAGACGCAGTCGATCTCCAATGTCATAATTGAATCGGATGCTCTTGATGTTGTTCAGTCCTTAAACTCTAATATGCTAGATAATTCAATTGCTGGACTTATTTTAGAGGATTGTAAATCTCTGATGTCTGAGGAAAAGGAATGTGTTGCGCATTTCGTTAGGAAGGTCTGCGAATTCTGTTGCTCACTTGTTAGCTAGAGCAGCAGGTTCCTTGTCAGATATCCAATCCTTGTCAGATATCCAAGTATGGGGCTCTAATCCCCGCTCTTTCATTCGTAATGCTCTGTTGAGCAATTCCTTTTAGTAATACTATCTATTTTCCTCCGAAAAAAAAAAAAAAAAAGCTAACTTGCCAAATGAATAAGAATTTTACATAATGACATGCAAAATTTTATGGTGAATATAATTTTTTAAAAAATCTCAATTATGTTATTAAAAAGAAACCTTGTTAAATAAAAAAATAATTTATTATATAAGAAAAAAAATATAAGCAATTCACAAATTGAGTAAAAATAATCTCCTTTAATGTAACTCGGTGTACTTTCAAAAACTTGAAGTAATCACTTGACAAAATGGATAGGTTTTCATGAAATGATTATTATTATTTTCCTTTAATTCATAAATCTCATTGCATTCTACTAATATACTAAACACCATATTAGTTTAACTAAACCTAATTGAGTCCATTATATATAGTGAGTGCCATCATAATCAGGTAAAACTCAAAGATTATTTTAGATACATCAATAATTGAAAAATAAACATTGACACATCAGTGATTGGTAATTGATTATCATTTATAATTTTAATGCTGTTTATTAATTTTTTCCTAAACTAAAAAGATTATTAGAGAATAAACTATTGAATTTGATCACAAAACTCAATCAAAATTTATGTAACTCACACCAAATGGGTAATTCATATTAATAGTCATTGAATTGTCTATTGTGGTTGCTAAAGATTGATTTTGTTACTAAACTTTAATTTTATTCTATTGTGATTTATTGGCTTATTTTTCCTTATAATTTTATTCCATTATTAAATTATTTTGAATTTTTATTCATTAGAGAGTTTTAAATTTCTATTTTTATGATTTATAACAAAAAATCCAAACTATAAAATCAATTTAGATTAGGAAAATCATAAAAAAAATTTTGTAAATAAACCATAATAGAATAAAAATTAAATTTTACTGATTCAATTAAACAAAATAAATATTTACAGACCATAATAAAATGTGGAACATAATTCAATGATGATGAGGGTTAATTACCCCACACCAGAGTTCAATAATCAAAATTAGTTAATTTAACTTGTAAAAGTAAATTAAAAAAAAAAGAATTGAAGCTAGAATTTACCTTTTCAAGTAGCTTTAATGATTTTTTTTCTTCTGAAAGAGAAAATGATGAATAATGAAAAAGAAAAATGAGAATGGTGTTCTATTTTTCTCTTTCGGACTCTAACATAAAATCGTAATAGTATTGTAGTACAGCAATTTTATTTACTTTTTAATGAAAATTTTATTGTTATTGTCACATTTTATGATATATAATAAATCGATGTTAATATAAAAATTTACAGACATTGTACGTTTACCAACTGTAATAATAATACTATTTTAAGATTATTATTTAGTTTGGAGGGGCCAACTAATTAGAATTCATCACAAATCTCTCTCTCTCTCTCTCTGTCTCTCTCTCTCTCTCTCTCTCTATATATATATAAATATCTAAATGAAAGACAGTGATCTTTGTAAAATATTTAATGAAACTTTGACATGTCAAAATGAGTTTTAATTTTAAGAAAATTGATATAGTAAAAATTAAAGACTCTTCTATAAAATAAACACATATAATATACTAAGAAAAACTTAAATATATACAAATTATTTTTTGTTCAAATTTGATCTACTATCTATTTTATCATTTATGCATCTCAAATGCAATTTATTGTTAAACGTGTTTCATGAAAGAATATTAAATATCAATTACTTAAATTTTTATTGAAATTAATATTTTTTTTTCTTTGCATTTTTCATATAATGAGATATTTATATTTTTTTTATTCTTCATCATTTAATTTTTACCAATGATTTTTTGTTCATATTTTATCTTCACAAGCAAAAACTTTATGCACAAAGCCATATTATGTTTTTTTCTTTGTTATAGATTATTTTAATTTTATTACAAATGTGCACTTTTTTATTGAATAAATTATTTTTACATGTAAAATCATTATTTAATCTTTAAATAAATAATTTAGGAAATGTAGAAGTAAAGATGACAAATGGGTCAGGTCAGGTTATTTCAGGTCGGGTTTTGGATGAGTTTGAATCACTCATTGGATCATGAATGTAGAAAAAATTTCAGGTTGGGTTAGATTTACTTTTTAAATTAATATTTTGGGTTGGGTTGGATTTGTTATTCAATTTTAAAATATTCATTTAAATTTTTTTTTTTTATCATTTATGCAATATTTTCTCATAATTTGTTAAGTGAGAAATGTTGTCCCTAGGCACCAAGAAGGGGGGGGGGTTGAATTGGTGTATAAAAATTTAAAATAAAGATGAAGAGAAGAAGAAAGAATAGTATGAACTCAAAGATTTTATAGTGGTTCGGGCAAAACAATCCCTACGTCCACTCCCCAATCTCTCAATTGGGTATTTTACTAAGTCAATGGTGTTTTTCAAGCTCACACCCAACTTATTACAATTTGTGTTTTAATGGCTAACACACAACCTTACAACAAAGTGTTTTCTAGGCTAACACAAAACCTCACTCAAGTGTTTTGGCAGGCTAACACTAAAACCTTTTTTCTTAAAGTGTTTTGGTAGGCTAACACAAAACCTTACAACCTGGTGTTTATTG
>CATIWR010370227.1:0-68473 GCA_949677035.1 Omphalea diandra
TATCACTAAATAATAAATTGACAATTAATTTATATATATATTTGAACCATATAAATATATATACATACGTATTAATAATTATTAAAACAAAAATAAAGAATACCATTATGCACATGAATATAAGTTATTAATATAAATATCAGTCCGCATAAAATTGTAACAGAAACTTCGCTTAGTTCAGTTGGCTAAGCTGCGTGTAGGAATGGGATGCGGTCGTGGGTTCAAAACCCACGACGTGCATCCCTCTCCCCCTATTTTTTTTTCTTTCTTCTTCTTTCTTCTTCTTCCTTCTTCCTTTTCACCACGACTACTGTCTCCATCGACAAAATAAATCGACAAAGCACAAAACATAACCCCATACAATCATCAACAAAGCGCAAAGCATATCAAACAACCGATCTGAAATCCATCCCTAAGAAAACCCATCAATCGAACAACCATCATGTGAACGAGAAATCCAGTTCAACAACCAAAATATAAAATCATCAAGGATACTGCACACAATCATCAAGGACTGGATTTGGTCAAATCGGTTCATGGGCAAATCGGAAACTGGATTTGTGTGGGTATCAGGAATTGGGCTTCGACAACTTGGTTCAGGGGTTGGTGTTGTAGTTCGGGTTATGACAACAACTTGCAGATAATGATGGTTCCCATGTATTACGGTTTTATGCATTAGGTTTGGAACCAAAAAAAATTTCTTGTTTGTTTGAGTTGTGAATGTATTGCCAATGAGTTTCTGTTTCATCGTTGGGTTATTGACGGGGAAGGAAGAAGATAAGGGGAGAGAAAAAAAAATATATGCCAGAATCACGAGAGCAGGTTCGAACTCGCAACCTGTGACAGGTTGTTGGCCTCACTAACCGCCCGAGCTAAGCGAAAAGCTTCCTACGGTGGGTAGGAGAAAACACTTATATAAGAAATCGATAACACAACATCAATTTCCACAATAATTTTTTTTCTTTAACAATATACAACATCTAGCGTTCTAAATCATGTACCACAACCAATGCTCTGATACCACATGTAAAATATTTAATTATGATCTTGTACATAATTTAGAACACCAAAATATCATTTTAATAACTGAATGGAAACAAATTGCGTACCTGTCTCCGCGTTGAATCCCAAATTGCTTTGAGCCATAATTTCAAAAGCTGAAATAAAACACTTGATAATTTATCAGAACGGTTGAAAAACGAAAGCTAGATCTTCCTCTCCTTGACCTTCTCGAAGACGACTACAATGGGCGTAGCAACTAGGGTTTTCTGTTATAAAGGCAGGAGAGGGAACCTAGCCTATTTATAATAAATTTTAACAGGCCCATCCATCACAGGTCCATGTTAAAATAGGCCTACACCGACCGTCTTCCATATCGGCCCACAAAAGATGTTACAAACCTATAACTTCATTGATCACATTTTAATTGGGCTTACCCCAAATCAATAAACTATATTATTCAGTCCGTTTTATAAATAATTAAAATCAATCCATAATTAATATTAGCCCACATAAAAAAATTTCCAACATAAAAATCATACTCCCACTCTTAGATGGATAGATAATTACCTTTTTTTTTTCTTGAAAAGAAAAATCATTGCATTGCTGGGAAACAGATCCGGACAAATCCTGGATTACAAATGGGAGCGCGATATTGGGCACTTCCTCTATTAAAACAATTACTTTAGCTAAAGACATAGCCCACTTAACGATGGCACGAGCCACCTTATTTGCATCTCTATCTACGTGTGAAAAGAAAACAAATTCAAAACCTTCCAAACATGAAGGAACATCATCTAACATCAATGCATAAGGTGCCTTGTTGTCTTCATTATGTAGGAGGTTTTTTACAACCATCAACTTGTCTGCAAACACATCAGTAAAGTATTATTCAAACAAAATCGCCAGTTAGCTGGTACAATCTTCATATCTTAATTGATAAAATTTGGTCGTCTTTATCTTCCTTCTTCATCCAACAGAGAGTATTTGTAACCAATACTTATATGATAGCTATCACCAGATGAAGGAATGCAAAAATCTGAATTTGCAGATCACTTACGGCCAGAGAAAAAGTGGAAACACGGGGAAGGACTCTCAGGATAGAAAATATCTTCAAGATAGCACATTTAGACAATGATAGAAATTCAAGGTTAATGTTAGAACCGGGCTGAAGGTGGTTATGTTTTTGGATATCGATCTTCCCTGCACAGAGATGTATAATCATTATTAACAACCCTTCAGATGAAGAATGCAAAGAGAAAAAAGAACTTTACCCAATTAAAACGGGTGCAAACTACAAACTCCTGAAGCACAGGGGTATCTTCTGGCTGCAGACAACCAAAAACATATTGCAATCCCCTTCTATTGGCAAGGTAACCAAATTGCACCAAGTTAGGAGCTCCACCTAAATTAAATGTAACAGTAGCTTTAGTACAACAAAATGCTGTAATTAATAATTCATTATTGGATTAAATAAAAGTTATTATAGGATTAGATAAAAGTAATTAATAATTCACTATATAAAAGTAATTAATAATTCATTATTGGATTAGATAAAACTTATTTTTACAATTTGATTACTAGGTTGTGACCAACAAAATAAAAAATAATTGTATGTTGTTCCTTAATATCATTGAATAACACTATTAAATTCGTCACTATAGAATTCACCAAAATTATATACACAGAAACTTGCTAACATAGCCGACATGTGCTTACATGCTTATGGATCACAAATTTCTACTTGGTGGCCAACTATCGATTGCTGCATAAATGCTTGTCACCACTTCATACAACATTAACTTGAGAAACATCCCAAGCAAGAAAGAAAAAGATAATTTAGTGAAAAAAAAAAAAGTTATTATTCTCCTAAAATTTTAAAGAGTGCAAATGTTCTCTTGTTAATTTTAGAGAGAAGTTGTAATCTCTCCTTTTTTCTTTCAAAGTAAAATTCTCTTATTCTTACCCGTGGTTTTTATCATCATTTATTTCAAAGTTTTTAATATAAAATCTGTGTTTTATTTTTCTTTATTATTATGTTTCTCAAATTATTAGCTGCAATCCTGCTTTGTTATCACAATAAGTGGTATTAGAGCCTTACTTGGGTGCTAATATCTACTTATCATATACTCTATGGTTGCCACTAATAAGTGGATCCTCCACATCAGAAAATAAGTTTGATTATTATTCACCCATAAAGGTTGTAATAGAAGCAATGGTGGCAAATTTTGAGATTAAGAAGTTCAATGAAAGTAATTTCTCATTATGGAAATTGAAGCTAAAGGCTATCTTGAGAAAAGATAATTACCTGGTGGCCACCAACAAAAGGCTGAAGGAATTCACAGATGACAATAAGTGTAACTAGATATATGGGAATGCTATTGCAAATCTTCATCTGGCATTAATAGATGGGGTATTGTCAAGTATAGAGGAGAAGAAAATAGTAAAGGAGATTTGAGATCATCTCATAAAATTATACAAAGATAAGTCACTTCACCACAAGACTTTCTTTCCTTAAAAGGAAATTGTATACTCTTCAAATGTTTGAATCTAGTTTAGTGACAAAGCACATAAATACCTTGAATACTCTATTTTCTCAACTCACATCACTAGTTGTAAAATAGAGCTAAAAGAGCATGTTGAACTTCTACTTCAAAGTTTACCTGATTCGTATGATCAACGTGTCATCAATTTAACAAATAATGACTTCACTAACTATCTAAACTTTGATGATATTGTAGCTCCTATTTTGGAAGAGGAAAATTAGTGCAAGAACAAGGAAGATAAGTTGGCAAGTTCGCAATAGGCAGAGACCCTAATAGTGACAAGAGGGAGATCAAACATTACAAAAATCTATCGGGTTATTCCATCGCTAACCAATAGATTCTGTCACTAAACTACCTTAGCAATGGACTTAAGTCCATCGCTAAATTGATGGTTGCTAAGGGCTAGCGATGGAATTTCATCTCATCACTAGCCCTAAGGATGAAATTTTTTGTCGTTAAGATTCTGTTATTATTTTCTGGCTAAGCTTAGTAACAAAATTTTCTGTTACTAAAAATTGATATGGAACTTTAGTGACGAAAAATTTCATCGCTATTCCATTGCTACAAATTTATTTAATAGTTTGTATATTAAAATTTTATATTTTGTTCTTATAAATTTTTATAAAAATAATTATTTATTATTTATTTATTAATTTAAAAATTATAGTAAAATTAAAATTAATAATTCATCATATTAATAATTTGATTTTCATACTTATAAATTATCAATTTATTAGATTTTAATTTTAATATATTATCAATTCTTTAAATCTAAAAATCAATATGTTATCAATTATAAAATAAATAAATCATAAAAATTTTAAATTAACTATTAACAAGTGTAATTATAGATAATAAAAGGAAATTTAATAATTTTAAAATTATAAAATTCATAACTACATATTTTCAGTTATCAAAAAAATTAACAATTACATATTTTAAACTAACAAAATATTAAAAATTACATATTGTCAATTAACACAACAATAGAGAGGATGTTATGGTGAAGGAGGCAGTGGAGGAAGTGGAGGTGAAGGAATCGGTGGAGGAGGTGGCGATGGGTGGTGGAAGAGGTTACAGTTGAGGAAGTAGCGAAGGAGGAGGTGGAGGCGGGGGTGAGGGAGGACGAGAAGAAGGTAAGAAAGGAAGAGAGGAGAAAATAATAGAGAAAGAATGTAAAACAAATAAACGAAGGAAGAATAGAGAAAATAATGTGAAAAACGAGTGAAAAAGAAATAAATAGGAGGTAAAAAATTTTAGTGACGAAATTTTTCATCGTTAAAATGCAGATTCAATCGCTAAATAATTGAAAAAAATTCAAAATTTTTATTTTTACATAAAAAATTTCATTTTAGAGCTAAAAAAAATTAGAAACAGAATTTTCGCCGCTAATCCATTGCTACTTAGCGATGAAAATGAAATCTGTCGTTAATTTTTTCACCTAAATAACTTTAAATTTTTATTTTGAAGAAAAAAATTAGCGACAAAAAATTTTGTCGCTAATTTGTGATGATACTAAATCTGTCACTAATTTTTTTCATCTAAACAAGTTTTAAATTTTTTATTTTGAAGTCAAAAAAGCTAGTGACAAAATATTTTATTGCTAATCCATCATTATTTAGCGATGAAACTAAATCTATCGCTAATTTTTCTACCTAAACAACTTTTAAATTTTTATTTTTGAGCAAAAAACATAGTGATGAAAAATTTCATCGCTATTTAGCGATGAAACTAAATCCCTTGTTAAAATTTTTCCTCCAAATAATTCTTAAATTTTTAGAGCTAAAAAATGAGTGAAGGAATCAAATCCTCGCTAATTAGCAACAGATTTGATTCCATTGCTAAGTAACATTGAAATATTTCATTTTTAACTTTAGTGACGAAATATTTCGTTGCAAACTTTGCAATGGAATTAAATTGGCTAATTATTGATGAATTTAATTTTGTCATTAAGTAGCAACAGGATAATCCATCGCAAACTTTAGTGACAAAATATTTGGTTGCTAATCCATCATGGGCTTAGCGATGGAATCAAATTCTTTGCTAATTTGATTTCGTTGCTAAGTAACTAAGGAATATTTTGTCACCAAGTCCTCACAAAAAATTGGCGCCAATTTTTGTGTTGTAATTAGCGACAAATATAAAATCTATGTCTAATTTTGTTTTTTTATTGCTATTTTGAAGGGAATCCATCAATAATTAGAGACAAATAATTTTTGTTGCTAATTTCATTAATTTTTGTATGGAATGGAATGTGGCACAAGTGGGAGCCAAAATCATTGTGGATCAAAGTCAAGAAGTAGGAAGAACATAAAGTGCTACTATGTCAAGAAGGATTATTGGAATTTAAACAAGAAAAATTCTAATCCTCAAGGAAATGTCGCAAGTACCTCATGCTTTGTGTTGTAAAGCAACAACAACTATTGAAGGTAGAAAGAGAATTGTCAATGTATGGCTCATTGACTTAGGAACCATGAAGAGAATGGTTCCATCATTATAAACTTTTCTCTAAAGGATCTGTATACAACTATAATGATCATATCTTAAGGATTTAAAACTATCAAGTTGAAGTTCCATGATGGTACAATTCACACTATTTAACTAGTGTGACATGTAGAAGGCCTTAGAAAGAACTTATTGTCATTAGGTCAAATAAATGACTTTGATTGCAAAGTTATAGTTGATAAAGGAACCATGGATGTGATTCATGGTGCGCTTGTATTAATAAAGGGAGAAAAGTTTATTACTAACTTATATATGTCAAAGGGAGAGGCTTTATAAAAAGGAGAAGCATCAGTTGCTTCAAGCAATTAATGTGAAAGGCTTGCAATGGTGTCGCATTAGAAACTTGGACATATGTTTGAGCAAGGAATGAAAAATCTTGTGGAAGCAAAATCTACTTTTGAGACTCACTGAGGTGTCCTTACCTTTTGAGAGCATTGTGTTATACGTAAGAAGCAAAGATTAAAGTTCAACACTTCAAATTCTAAAAGTATAAAAATTCTAGAATTGTTTCATTCTGATTATGGCAAACACCAATTATATCCTTAGGAGGAGCGAGGTATTTTGTTTCCTTCATAGATGACTACTCCAAGAGATGTTAGGTGTATCCTATTAAGGGGAAGGTAGATGTGTTTTCAATCTTCAAAGTACTTAAATCTGAAAAGAAGATCAAGTCTCTTAGGGTAGGAAATGAAGGAGAATACATGGGTAATGAGGTTTCTGAATTTTGTAATCATGAAGGAAAAAAAGATAGCTCATCACAACATACACTCAACAAAATGGAGTGGCAGAGTGGATGAATAGAACCTTATTATAAAGAACAATAGCAATGATAGGAGTTGCAGGCTTAAAAAAAAGCTTTCTAGGTAGAAGCAATTAATATCAACTATTATGTGATAAATTGAGCCCTATCAACATCAATTCAGTTGCAGGCTCCAACGAAGATGTGGATTAGGAAGAAAGTTGATTATTCAAACCTTCACATTTTTAAAAGTCTAGTTTTCATGATATATAATGCCTAACAAACTACAAAACTAGATCCAAAATCCAAAAAATGTCTATTCTTATGGTTTGTTGATCGAATGTGGGATATCGTCTGTGGGATCCCACTGCCCACAAGGTTATAGTCAATGGGGATGTGATTTTTATGGAAGATAAGAGATAAGAAGCAAATGAAGCTGAACTAGTGCATTAAGTACAGGAACCAATTGAGTCTCAAGTACTAGAAATTCGTTAATTAGGTTGATCGACAAAATGACAAAGTTGGTATTCATATTATGTTTTGGAGAGCAATGTTACATATTGTCTTCTAATAGAGGATGGAAAGTGTAACACCTTGGACTTAGGGCCCTTTTTTTTTTTTTTTTTTTCCCTTTTTCATACTCTTTCCTAGATCGTGGAGTCTAGCAAAGCGAAGCCTTATAAGACTTTATCCTCAAATCTCCTGTATAAACTAGTGAGTGAAAATAATGAGTATAAAACTTAATGAAGAGATAAACAATAATACAAAGTTTGTTATGAAATATCCATAAATCAAACTTTTAATCAAGTATTTTACTAAAAATAAAAATACTGATAAACTGTATAAGTAATAAAAATCAATTTCAAAACTTCTTCAAGATAACATACCTATCAATTTCTTCTCAAAATCCTGAAGTCATCATAAAATAATTATCTCGCTGGATAAATGATAATTTATAAAACTTTATTAATTTATAAAACTTTATTATTTTAATACTCACAATTTTTTCATATCCAAAATAAAATAATTAAAATCCTCAATAAATTGTAAAATCAATAAAGTAAACTAGCAAAATTATCTACGCACTCAACTATGCAATCTACTAATTCTAGCAAGCAATGGGTACAAAGATGTCTACTTGCAGCCTAGAGCGCAAATTCCAGTCATATGCACATAGACCAATGCCTCTAATGGGCATAGTAAAATAACCAATATTTGTGTATCACCCGACGTCTAAGGTGTAATCGCATAAACAACATAATTAAATGCATACCTATTTTATCCAACTATTATATTACTCATCTCATAAAATAAATTGTAAATCAACCCTTCTAACTTGAAATTATAACAGAACACACCTTCATCAAAAACCCAAAATATCCATTTCATTTTCAATTTCAATAGAATATCATTTCATTTCAAAATTATTCTAAAAGAAATAAATTCTAAAATCATGCATAAAAATATTTAAAATCCAATTCTACAATATTGTAAATTTAGCAAATCTCTAGAATTTAAAATCGAAACAATCACTTCATAAATAGATCTAGAAAACAATCTTTTAATTAAAATAAATTCAAACATACTTATTCACTCACCAAAATTTAATATTAAAATATTCATTTCATAAAAATAGTTTCAGAAAACAATCCTTAAATTTGAATTTAGTTCAAAGCATGCCTAAATAATAATTAGGAAAAAGTATAAAATTTTACTACGTAGTTTTCTTCTTTGGCAAATATGGTCTCGTGATTTGTTTATTAGCAAAATTATTCTCTGTGGTGTAACGTTGTTTACAAAGTGGTACTAAATCTGTAACTCCATTATATCCATCTGACCTGGTATCAAATTTTATACATTCTTTTCAACTAATTTTGTATGAGTACATAATTTCTTCACTCTAAATAGTGAATTTGTTCATTTTTTTTTTTAACTTTCTATATGTATTTGAACGAATTTAGTTTCTATCACTATAGAATTTGTTCAAATATGTATAAAAATAAACAAAAAAAAAAGAACAAATTCTGTATTTAGAGCAAAGATTTTCTATATCCAAATTTTAGGCACACAAGGTATAACTTTGCTAATAAATAAATCACAAAACCATATTTACTAAAGAGGAAAATCACATGATAGAATTTTGTACTGTCCCTAACAATAAAACAAAATATGATACTATAAGTTTATTCACTCACTTGGAATGCATGATTTAAAATTAACTATCCTCCATTTGATTGCTAATTTCATATAAACATATAATACATATAAACATACATTAGCAATCACTTCTAACTCCTTATAATTTTCATCTAATTCTAATCCCATTTATAATAATTCTATTTAATTTTCCTCTTTATTTTAATTAATTCTACTAAAAATTCAGCATAATCTCCCTTATAAATTGAACTATCTCTCTCATAAAATGAGTTTAATTCTTGAAAGAAATCATAGTACACACAAAACCCATCCGGGGCCTCCAATCATTCAATATATTTTTCAATTCAATAGTCCATCATTTCATTAAATTTTTTCCCAAATAAATCTCTAATTTTCAATATTAACTCTCATAAATTTCATTAAATAAACTTACTTTCATTAATTCATCTAACCTTTATAATCAAGTCCAATAATTTTATTTACTCTCACTAAGTCTCTAATATTCATCACTTAATTTTAAAATTCTATTTTGATCACAATATCCTTAAATAACATTCATAATCATTATTAATTATTACCAATCTCTTTAAATATAATCAAATTCTCCAATTTAATAAAACTTTCTCAAACTATCACTTAATTCCTATTTAACTTAACTACTCACATAATTATTTCATAAACTACTTTAATAAGTCCATAATCCTTAATAATTGTACTAATTCCAATAAATTTCTCTAATTAAAATAAACTTTCTTAATTCTCATAATTTACTAAAAAATCATCCTTAAACCTCAATTCTTTCATCCATAAATTAATTAACATCTTCATATATCTATCTAGTCTATTTTCATACCATTAAACCTCTAATAAACATAAATTTCACAATTTTCGACCCAGATTATAATTATTTAAAAATTAATAAAATTTCATAAGAGCATCTATAATTTGCGAGAATTGCACCATTGTGTTAGGACGATGAGTAGAGCATTCTGCCTCGTTTCTCCTCTAAAACATCATTGAAGCCGCCATCTGTGGTGGCTAAAGTTTATCTGTAGTGACTGGTGATGACATCACCCATACCAAAATGTACGTCAACCTTACAAGAGTCCATAGGAGGTGATGATATAGTTATACTCTTATTTGCTTGGCTGAAATCAGCCAAAAATTATAAAAAGACTAAAACTTTGACTTGTTGCTGCTGCTAGTACAAGTTATTTTCAATGACGAAATAGGTACCAAAACTAAGTTGGATTCACTAGCTTTCTAATGCCATTAACCACACTTAATTTGGATGTTGGAATCAAGAGATATGAGGATTCAAAGTTTGGTGCCCAAAAAATCATATGTTTGTCTCTACCGCTGTCCATGCGTCGTCGCCACCATTGCTACCACCATTGACCACCTGCTGAAGGTGTGGGGAAGCTAGTGACACCAACTGTGTACGTTTGTGGTGGCTAGAGCATGCCACACCAGAAAAACCCCCCTCCCCCCCTCCCTCTCCCCTCTTTCTTCTTCTTCTTCTTCTTCTTCTTCTTCTTCTTCTTCTTCTTCTCCTTCTCTCTCTCTAACGCTCTCTTCCCCTCTTTTCCTCTTTTCTCATTCTTGCACGAGTTGCTTTTTTTTTTTTTGGTTTATGATTGGTCCTATGTGGACCAATCATGACCATAAAACCCCTATATATATATATATATAAAATATAAATACAGATAATTAAAACTTCTAAAAATACCTCAAACTATATTTTTACATGAACTAAAATAATTTTCTTCATCAACAATTTTAATAATTTAAATACTTTATTATTACTAACTCTACTTAAATAAAATCTCAATATAAATAAATCAGATAAAATTTAATATTGAAATTTATTTAAAATCTTTATAATAATAATTATCATTATTATTACCTCTATAAAATTTTTAAATATACAATATTATTAAATTTCAAATTAAGAAATAAAATACAATATCATAATCACATATAATAAAATAAATTTAAAATCTAATTTAAAATATTTTACTCTCTAAAAATTAAATTAACTACCATACTAATTATATTACATATATCCCAAATCATTTTTGTTAAATCTCAAGGTTCCAAGTCTTGTTTTGATGATTACAAACATATCAAAGGGCTCACTTTTGTCTAAGTTATTTGTGTTAGATCTTGCAAGAACATCTCTTTGAACTATGATGACTGGATACATAATCATGATTAAAAACTCTAAGAGTTAGATAATGAAGATCAAAGTAAACTCAGCTTAACAGACCAACCGATGTTGTCTACTTCCAACAAGTGTTGTGGACCTCACAACGAGCATTGAAATATCATAACAAGCGTTACAAAACACCCTAGCTTGAGTAATGCTCTTTAGACTTCTCGACAAGTATTGTCCATACTCTCAAAAGGCATTGGATTCAGACATTATTATGCACATTGGACCTCGCAATGGGCGTTGTGATTTCACAGCGGATGTTGTTTTTGACTCACATCAGACGTTGTACTTTTGCAACAAGAGTTGGACAAAGTACCTTAGATTGAGCAAAACACTATAAAACTTGAAACGAGCATTGGTCCTTCATAAAAGGTGTTGAAAAATCTCTCTAGATTATTCCAAAACCTCTAGACCCCATAATGAGGCACACTCAATATCTCAATAGGCGTTGAGCATATCCAACAAGCATTAGAAGTTCACCAACAGAAGTCAGAAAAGTGCTCTAGTTTGAGCTATAAGCTCTAGACCCCTTAACGAGGGACACTCATATCTTAACAGGAGTTAAAGGTGCTACCATCGAGTATTTTGAACCCTTTAAGAATCATTAAAGCATTTTTAGAGACCTTGTAAAACAAAACATTAAGTTCATACTTTCTAGAATTCAATAATAGACATTGATCTTCCTCCAATGGGCATTAAGGTTTAAAAATAATGACTATTGTTTATGTCTAACAATCATTGAAGCAAAAGTGAAATAAATAAATGTAAAAGTTAAAAGAGGAGCCTTGAGCCAACTATTTTCTAATAGCTAGTCCTAATGAGCATCTCGATAGAGTCAACTATTGTTAAAAGTGTATTTGGTTGACAACCACTCATTTGATTAAAATTAATGATGGTTGATGGCTTTGTAATAGGCATGGAGATTGCTCAACTTGCATTGATAACCTACAATTGTAATATAAAGTGACAACTTTCTTTTTAATGGCTAGTTCTTTGTTCAAGACAAAAAAAGACCCATTTTCAACATAACCAAGTAGAGAACTATTACGTTAAGTGAGTATTATATTATGAAAGCTATTCTCAATCAAAAGGGTGAATAAAGAGTGATCTAGAAATCAAGAGAAACTCATTATTCAAAGCTTGCAAAAATTATCTTTAAAACAAAGTTTGAAGAATAGCTTTTTTAGAAATCCTCTTCACATTCTCATTAAGCATACCTTACGTAAGTACTTAAAGTGTCTTTATTCCTTGATTGAGAAAGTTTTTGATCCTTCTTAAATTGATATATTTAGTTTGAGGAAACTTTAGGTTGGGAAACTTTGAAAACTATATCTTGTGAAAGGTTTAAAGTAGTACTTGAAAACTACTTTGGGTGAAGGTTAAGTAGTATTTGTGAAGTACTTGGAAACTACTTTATTGAAGGTTAAGTAGTATTTGTGAACTACTTGTAAAAGGTTGATAGAACTTGAAAATCTATCACTTATAAAGGCTTGGTAGTGGCCGAAAACTTACCTTTGTAAAGGTTGTTGATAACACTTTAAGCTATCAAAATAGTGAAGGACCTAGTGGAAAAATTAGAGGAGAGAACATAGACTAGTTGTATCGAACCTGTATAAATCTTATTTATTGATTCTTTATCTATTTTGCGTTTAGTTTTAATTTGTATTTCTTGTCATTACCCTATTCAACCTTCCCCTTCTAACGTATTAAGGGACAACAATTGTTATCATAGCTGGTCTCTTAGTCAAAGCTTAAGTGCTTAGATTAAAGATCATGACATGTCATAAAGAATCACAATCCATCAACAAGCCTCAATTTTTTAAGGGGGATGATTATGGTTACTGGAAGAACCGTATACAAATCTTTCTTAACTGTGAAACCACTAACTTATAGGACATTGTTGAGGAAGGAAGAGAGGTTCCAACAAAGCAAGTGAGAGATATTCTTGTGCCAAAGCCAAAAGTGAGTGGACTACTGAAGAAAAGAAGGAAAAATTAAAGAATATAAGAGCAATGCATATTCTTTTTTGTGTAATCCACAAGTCTCAGTATGCTAAGTTACAAATGTGTACATCAGCCAAATAGATATGGGACATTGCAAACTCAACATGAAGGAACCGGTGAAGTATAAAAGAAAAAGATATAAATGCATACATACATGTATGAAACATTTGTATATCAACCTGGTGAAACTATTACAGAGGTGTACAATAGAATTGAAGACATTGTGGGCACTCTCAAGACCTTGGGGAATTCATAAACAAATAAGGATATAGCAGCAAAAATTCTAAGAAAACTTTCTAAAGATAAGTGGGAAGCTAAAAAGACAACTATAGATGAAGCCAACAAATTGGAAGTCTTATTACTTGATGAGCTTATGGGAAAGTTATTAGCTCATGAGATTACTCTTAAGAAGTCTACTAAAACACAAGGATGAGAAAGAAAGACTTGGCATTAAAAGACAAAGAGGTATGTTTTGAATCACCATCTTCTTCTTATTTTCTAACATCCTCCTCTTTTAGTAATGATGAAGATAGTAGTGATGATGAACATTTTGCCTTCAACACCAATTAAGTAAAGAAATTCCTCTTAAACAAAAAGGGTAAAGAGGTAAGGAACTATAATAAGAGAGGCACAAAAGGTCAACTCACCTACTATGTATGCAATGAAAAAGGGCATATAAAATTAGATCGTCCTAAGATCAAGAAAAGCAAGTTCCCTTTGAGAAAACACACCTCCAAGAATGGAAAAGAAATGTAAAAAACTTTTTGGGATGACACTAGTGATTTCAAACCTAATGAAGATGAGACAAGAAAGGAACTTGCCAACCTTTGTCTTATGGCAATTGAGGAGTAGTCAAATGAATCCTCAAGTGAATACACATTTAGCAGTGACGGTGATAGTAATGGTGACAAAGAGGTAAACCCTTTTGAATCTTACTTTAGAGATAAGTTATACTCTATAATTACCAAACCCACTATGAGCATTGAGACTCTCAAGTTCAACACCTCCTCTCTTTAAAAAGAGAATAAATCTTTAAAAGAATATGCTAAAGGTCAAGAAACTCTAACTAAAGAGGTTGATTTTCTTACAGTTGAGAACCTTAAGCTAAAGGAAAGTCTTAGCAAGTTTGCTAAAGGAAAGAAGAAGTTAGACTCCATCCTTAAGGCTCAAAGGAGTCCATCTATCAAGTATGGATTAGGGTACAATGCCACTACTTCAACTGCTCCTTCCACCTCTCAAATAATCTTTGTTAGGGCTAAAGAGAATATTTCAAACTCTATTATAAGGCAAAAGGTTTCTAAGAAAGGAAATGTCATAAATAATGGTTCAAGAGGAAAGTTTCAATACAATCACACACAATTGCAAAATGCTCATCTTAGAGTAAACTATGCTTGTATATATCACTCTTACAAAGTATGCAAAGATACAAAATCGACACAATTATGGATATAGACACACACAACACAAGAGAGTTCCTCATTTGAGAAATACTCCTATACATATTATTCAAAGGAGTTATAAGTCTAAGCGACACTATATGCATGTACTACCTAGAAGTCGGATACCAATTCACTTTGATGGAGATTGTTTTTATTGTGGTATATATGGCCACATTGCCTATCACTGCCAATCTAGAAGGTATGATGAGCAGTTGTAAGGGCTAACCCTTTTGGAATCAAGAAAGTTTGGGTACCTAAGATATAATCTTCCTTGTTTTGTAGATGTGCCTGAAATTCCAAGTTGGGGAGCAAGAGTGTTATCTTGATAGTGAATGTTCAAAGTACATTATAAGAGAAAGAAAGTTCTTCACAAAATTGAAAAAAGATTGAAGCCTTTGAAATGTGCCTTTTGGAGACAATGGCCAAGCTAAAACTATTGGCATAAGTAAAGTTGGTAAAAATAATGATTCACCTATTCTTGATAAAATGCTACTTGTTAATGGACTTAAACACAATTTATTAAGTGTAAGTCAGCACTGTGACAAAGGCTTTAGAGTCATGTTTGAGCCACAGGCATGCTATGCATCAAGAATGAGTGACAAAAAACATTTTATTCATTAGTAGAAGAGTTCATAATATTTATATGATTGATTTAAACTTTCTTGCTAACCATAATGCAAAGTGTTTAGTTACAATAATTGATGATAGTAAAACTTGACATAGAAGGCTAGGACATGCTAGCATGGAACTCCTCAATAAGATAAAGAGAAGAGACTTAGTTACAGGTCTACCTAAAATCAAGTTCACAAAGGAAGAAGTTTGTGAAGCATGTCAAAGAGTTCAATAAATTAAATCCTTATTTAAAGCAAAAAACAAGGTAAGTTCTTCTAAACAGTTAGAATTGCTTCACTTGGATCTTTTTGGCTCCACTAGGGTAGCTAGTTTAGGAGGGATGCATTATGTATTTGTCATTATAGATGATTTTTCTAGATATACTTTGGTGTTGTTCCTATCCCGTTAAGATTCTTGTTTTGATGTATTTAGAACCTTTGCTAAGAGAATTCAAAATCAAATGGATTTGAAATCTCTTATATTAGAAGTGACCATGTAGGTGAATTTGAGAATGCTAAGTTTTATAACTTTTGTGATGAGTATGGTATCTCACACAACTTCTCAACTCTAAAACACCTTAGCAAAATGGGGTAGTGAAAAAGGAAAAATAAAACTCTTCAAGAAATGGCTATAACCATGTTAAATAAGTACAATCTTCCTAAGTATTTTTTGTCGGAAGCTGCAAACGCTTCTCATTATGTCTTGAATAGAGTCTTAGTGAGACCCTTGTTAACGAAAACTCCCTATAAGTTAGGAAATAATGGAAAGCCTAAGATTGCATATTTTAGAGTTTTTGGTTATAAGTATTTTATTCTAAATACTAAAGACAACCTTAGTAAGTTTGACTCCAAACCTGATAAAGGAATTTTCCTTAGATACTCTACTACTTGCAAAGGGTATAGAGTCTTCGACAAGATAAAACTTGTTGTAGATGAGTCTATGCATGTTGTATTTCACTTCTTCAAGAAAATAATATGATATTGATGATCTTGTAGGTCATTTGAGTAAGCTAAACTTTAGAGAAAAGGAAATAATATGGATAAGCTACAAGACATGAGAAATGAAAAAATGAAGATCCATCTCCTCTAACTCCTAGTGAAGGGACTGGATTTTCAAGAAAGATACCCTAAGAGATCTTATCATTAGTGATCCATCAAGTCAGGTAACAACTAAATAATCTTTTAGAAATACATATACTAACATTGCTTTTATATCCCTTATTGAGCCTAAGACCATAGATGAGACCATTAGATGTGAACATTGGGTTCTTACTATGTAAAAATAACTCAACCAATTCGAAAGAAACAAAGTGTGAACCTTAGTTTCTAGACCTCATAACCATTCTATTATTGGAACTAAATGGGTCTATAACAATAAACTTTATAAACAAGGAGTCATCATTATAAATAAGGATCGGTTAGTAGCCAAAGGCTATAACTGAGAAGAAGGAATTAATTTTGATGTGATCATTGCACTTGAAGCCATTAGAATTTTTTTTGCATTTACATCTCACATGAATTTCAAGTTATAACAAATAGATGTCAAAAGTGCTTTTTTTAATGGGTACATTAAAGACGAAGTTTATGTTGAACAACCTCCTGGTTTTGAAAGCCATTATTTTCCTAATCATGTGTTCAAGCTAACCAAAGCCTTATATGGTTTGAAGCAAGCTCCAAAAGCTTGGTATGAGAGATTGAGCAACTTTCTTCTCTAAAGGTTTGGTAGATAGAACTTTTTTTCTAAGAAAAAGGAAGGGGGCATATTGCTAGTGCAAATATATATGGATGATATCATATTTGGTGCTATTAATGTTTGCTTATGTGAAGATTTCTCTAAAATAATAAAGAGTGAGTTTGAAATGAACATAATGGAAGAACTTAAATTCTTCCTTAGATTACAAATCAAATAATGAAAAGAAGGAATCTTCATCAACCTAGCTAAATATATATATATAAAAAACTAATTAAAAGATTTGGCATGGACAACGACAAACCTTCTAAAACATCTATAAGCACCAACATCAAGCTAGGCATGGACTAACATGGTAAGAATGTGGACCAAAAACTATAAAGAGGTATGATTGGTGGTCTACTCTATCTCATATCCTCTAAACTTATATTATGTTAAGTGTTTGCTTATGTGCTAGAAATCAATCTAATCCTAAAGAGTCTCATCTTGTTGGTACTCCTAACTTAGGGCTTTGGTATCCTAAGAACTCTTCATTTGAACTGAATGCATTTTTGGATGTTGATTTTCCTGGGTATACCTTAAACAAAAAGAGTACTTCAGGCACATGTTAATTACTTAGTCAATGCTTCGTGTCTTGGAGTAGCAAAAAGCAAAACTCAGTTACTTTATCAACTGCTAAAGCTGAGTATGTAGCAACTGGCCTATGTTGTGCCCAAATCCTGTAGATGAAACAACAACTTCTTCATTATAAAGTTATTGTAAATCAAGTTGCTATTAAGTGTGATAATGCTAGTGCCATAAAATTATCTAAAAATCCCATTCAACATTTTAAAAGTATACAAACATAAGACATCACTTCTTAGGGATCATGTTAATATTGACAATATTGTGTTGGAATTTATTGATATTAATCATCAATTAGCAGATATTTTCACTAAACTTCTTTATGATGAAAGCATGCAATTCACTAAAAGAGAACTTGATATGATTGATGAAAATACCTTGGAATAAATTCAAACAAGTTCATCTTCTTCTCAATCCATTTATAATCCTTATTGCATGTGACAGTATTTGATCATTATTGAAGTCTTTAGATTCAATAACTTAAGATTTTAATTGTGTATACTATTGATAAAACTGTCCAAATGTTAGTTGAATTCATGATCATTTCATTGACTTTGATCAATAACATTCATCAGCTAAGCTTTCAAAATTATTGTGTAATTTAAAAATCTATTTTAAACTAAGCTTTTGGTTGAAAAACATGGCTAACGGTCATTGCGTATCTCACAACGAGTATTGTATTACATGTAAGTCTTTTTAATTTGATTATGTTGGTCTCTATGATCGTTGCATATCCCCAATTACCATTGTCACCATTTTAATGGTTGTTGCAAACCAGCCACCATCATTAGTTGAAGATCTTTTACTAAACCAAGTTAACGATGATGTCCAACAACCATTGCCTAACTCGCAATAGCCATTGAACATTCTCAATGGTAATATTTTCTTTAAAAAAGGGGAACCTGTTGAACTTTTATTTAAATCCCT
Source organism: Omphalea diandra (assembly GCA_949677035.1). Classification (NCBI taxonomy): domain Eukaryota; kingdom Viridiplantae; phylum Streptophyta; class Magnoliopsida; order Malpighiales; family Euphorbiaceae; genus Omphalea; species Omphalea diandra. Next base: position 18,456 of record CATIWR010370227.1, read on the forward strand.
TACACCTTAAAATCAGTTTTACTTTCTGTTATTGCTTTGTTTTTTCTTCATCTCTCTTAATTTTTGTTGTATATTCTCTTATGTCATTTACTTAATCACACTCACAATGGCATCCAAACCTGACTCCATCAAAAGGTATAAACAATAAACTAGAAAGAACCCCCAATCGTTATACTCTATTTCCGACATTGAAGAAATCTAGCATCCATATTGGCTCAATAAAAGAAACGAGCTATAAAGCCCTCTACAACCTAGTAGCAAACCAAAAAAGCCAAAACATCTCACGAATCTAAAAGAAAATGTAACGGTACCAAAACAGAGCATGCTCCCAAACCTAATTCTAAACCTGCAACTACTCTTTTAATTTATCAGTTATCTCTTAAAACTAATTAAGAGAAGACCATGGCTCAAAAATTGCTAAAGCATCAACTTTATGGTGGGAAATTCTTATAGTGAAATGACCTACAAATATACAATTTGGTAGAGTAAGTTGAGGATTTAATGATCGACATTGGGTTTGCCATGTCAGAGAACCTTCATACTTAAAGCTAACTGTGAAGTTTCTCACAACCTTGAAAGTCTTAAGAAATGATTGTGAAGTTTATGCTAAAGCATGCAAAATTAAATTTAGGTTATTTGGGAAGAAGTACAAAATTAGGCCAAATGACTTAGCTAGGTGCTTTAATGCTACCAATACTGGTATGATAGATTCTCCTCTAACCTTTAAAATAGATGTCAATCAATTTTGGAAATCAATCATTGATGGGACTACAAACTATAATAATAATAATAATAAGGCTTCTAAGATCAAAAGCCATGCTTTGAGGATTGCTTACAGGTTCATCACTTGGAACATTAATGGAAGGGGCCAATCAAATGACAACTACACGATAATAGACTTCTTTTTATTTTTGGTGCATAAAGAACAAACAAAAGGTAAGCACCCATTAGTTTTTAATGCAAAGAATTATTGGGCATGTTGATAAGCCAAATGCATTTGTGATGGCCCATTACTTTACCAAGATAGCCAAATTGATTTGGTTATCTCATCAACTAAAGCAAAGCTTGAAGATAATGATTTGATATTGGAGCAGCTGCCTGCAAATAAACCTATAAGGGAGAAGATGTTATTGAGTATGAGTATATTACAAAGGTTGGATAGTAGGTTGATCAAGCTAGTGCTTGAGGAAAGAGGTGTAAGAGATAAATAAAGATGTTGAAGAAGCTGTAAGGGTTGGGGTTCATGCTTCTAACAATATTAGGATGAGTGGACCTGCTCCATCTCTCTCCCTTTTTGACCAAAGGGTTTTTACACAATTGGAAGCTCTCACTGCTCTAGTAAGAAGAGTTAAAGCATCTTCCACCTCTTTCCACCAAAGGGTGAATCAACTAGAGGGTGACTTGAAGGATGTGAATCAAACCCTTGACTAGATTATGGAAGGGTTGAATTTGCAACTAGGGAGTCCAAGTGTTTAAGAACAACAAGAGGTTCCACTATAAAATAGCCAATAGCCCAAGAAAACTTTCTCTAAGGAACTTAAAGAGGCCAAGGAGCCTGCATTACCAGTTGAATCGGCAGAACCTAAGGCATCACCCTTAGAATCCTTATAATCTCAAGACCAAACTAGTCCTCCTCATGAGTCATCTGCATAATTATTTTTATTACATTTTTTGTTTCTTTTATAATGTAAAGAAAAATATTATTTATATTCTATATGTTTTCTTACTTGATCTTTTATTAATTGTTTTATTCTTTTTGATATTGACAAAGGGGAAGAAATACAATGGTACATATAATGTGAACATATCTTAGGAGTTAAGGGGGAGCAAAATTATCTAACACTTAGCAGAGAAATTAAACAGTTAGCTTAACAATTTTATTTGTGTAGGAACAACATCTCTTTGAACTATGATGATTGGAGACAAAATCATGATTGAAAACTTTAAGAGTTAGATAGCGAAGATCAAAGAAAACTTAGCTTAATAGACCAACGGGTGTTGTCTACTTCCATTAGGTGTTATGGACCTCACAACAAGCATTGAAATATCATAACAGGCATTAAATAAATACTCTAGCTTAAGTAAAGCTCTTTGGACTTCTCAACAAGTGTTATCCATACTATCAACAGGCATTGGACCACTGCTTAGACATTATTATACATATTAGACCTCACAATGAGCATTGGTCTTGACTCACAACAAATGTTGGATAAAATGCCTTAGATTGAGCAAAACACTCTAGAACTTGAAACGAGCATTGGTCCTTCATAACAGGCATTAAAAAAACTCTTTAGATTATGCCAAAATCTTTGGACCCCCCAATGAGGTAAACTTAATATCTCAGAAGGCATTGAGCATGTCCAATAGGCATTGGAAGTTCACCAACATACATTGAAAAAGTGTTATAGTTTGAGCTATAAGCTTCAAACCCCTTAACAAGGGTCATTCATATCTCAATAGACATTCCAACAACTATTAAAGCATTTTTGGAGACCTTGTAAAATAGAGCATCAAGTTTATAATTTTTGAAATCAACAATAAGTAGGGGTGTAAGTTTCACAATTTTTAAACAGTATACCGCAAAAATCAAGCCGCTAAATCAAATCGAAATTAAAACCATGAGTTACTAAAAATTTTCGATATTAAGATTTAAGTTTTTGAAGTTTTGGTTTCGGTTATTAAAAAGGGTTTAACGGTATAGCAATAATGAAACGGTGCATTTTGTTGAAACGAAACGATGCATTTTGCTCCATTTTTTTGGGTATCGGTATTGATAATACCGCCAATACCACATAATTAAATATAATCAACATCAATAAAACATAAAAGATTGGATAAAATTAAATAAAAATTTTGCTACATTTTTTCGGTATTGGTATCGGTATCGGTAATATCGCCAATACTGCATAATTTTAATGGTATAAGTTTTTGTGGTTTTCACCTTTAATGGTATCGGTATCGATTTTATAATTTTACAATGTCGATATTGCGCGGTATTGGGAAAAATGACAGTTTCAGTATTAGCGGTATACCAGTTACACCCATAACAATAGGCATTGATCTTCCTCCAATGGGTATTGAGGCTTAAAAATAATGACCATCATTTATGTCCAACTATCATTAAAGAAAAAGTGAAAAAAAAATATTATAAAAATCAAAGGAAGAGCCTTGAGCTAACTACTCTCTCAAAAGGCGTCTCGATAGAGTCAAAGACCATTGAAAGTGTATTTTGTTTGACAACCACTCGTTTACTTGAAATCAATGATGGTTGTTGCCATAACAACGGGCGTGGAGATCATTCAATGGGTGTTGATAACCAACAAATGTAATGTAAAGTGACGGCTTTCTTTCTAACGACTAGTTCTTTGTTCAAGACTATGAAAGGACTCGCTCTTAATAAAAACAAGTAAAGAACTATTCCATTAAGTAAGTATTCTATTGTGAAAGCTACTCTCAATAAAGGATGAACAAAGAGTGATATAATAATCAAGAGAAGTTCCTTATTCAAAGCTTGCAAGAATTATATTCAAAACAATGTTTCAAGAATAAGTTTTTTAGAAATTCTCTTCACATTCTCAACCTTATTAAGCATACCTTCTGAGAGTACTTAAAGTATCTTTCTTGCTTGATTGAGAAAATTTTTCCTCCTTCTTAAATTGATGTATTTAGTTTGAGAAAACCTTAGGTTAGGAAACCTTGAAAACTATATCTTGTGAAATATTTAAAGCAGTACTTGAAAACTACTTGGGTGAAGGTTAAATTGTATTTGTGACAATAATTTTTCTTAATAAAATTTACTCTTGTATTATCTAAATACTCAAATTAAATAAAAATTCAAATAACTCACAATGAAATATATTTTTATAACTCTAATAAATATAAATTTAAGAAAAATATAAATTATGAATTTGGGGGTGTTATAGAAAGCCATCAACTCTGCAAGAGGCAATGACTAGTTTAGATACATCTTAGCAGATGACAATGATGGAGGAAGAAATTAAAGCTTTTCATAAGAATGGAACTTAGGAACTTGTGCCTTACCACAAGGCAGAAACCCTATTGGAAAATAAATGGATATATAAGATCAAACGTAATAACGATGGTTAAGTAGAGAGGTATCATGTTGGATTGGTGGTAAAAGAATATGCCCAAAAAGAAGCTATTCACTTCAATGACGTCGTTTTCCTGATGGTCTAACTTAAATAGTCAGAATAGTACTGACAATGAGTGCTACATTTAACTTGCATCTAAAGCAATTAAAAGTAAAAACTATTTTTCTTTATAGAGATCTTGAAGAAGAAATTTATATGCTCCAACCAAAGGGTTTTGAATAAAAAGGAAAAGATAACTCAGTTTGCAGGTTAAATAAATCTCTATATGGTCTTAAACAGACGTCAAAGTGTTATGCAAGAGAACTGGTTCCTTCATCATGAACCTTAGACACAACAAACTTAATATAAACCCTCACGCAAGTCTTTAGAAGTTTAGTGAAAGCAATTTCATTATTTTTCTACTATATGTAGTTAATGTTAGTAGCAGACCTTAACAAATATCATATCAATGAATTGAAGGCATAGTTGGCTAGGGAATTTGAAATGACAAACTTGGGACTAGCAAATAAGATTCTAGGGATGTAAATTCATTAAGATAAGAATAATAAAAATATTTGGCTATTTTCAAAAAAATTATTTGAAGAAAGTCTTGTGATGTTTCAACATGTAAGACTATAAGCTAATTTTTATCCCTCTTCCTATTAATTTCAAATTATCCTCTAGCATGAGTCACAGTAGTGAAACAAAAAGGATGGATATGTCTCGAGTACCATATGCATAAGCAATTGAAAGTTTATTGATTGTTATTATTTGTACAAGTCGAAACATTGCACATATAATAGGAGTGGTTAGTTGATATATGGTGAATCCTGGTCGAGAGCATTAGAATGCTAAAAAAGGGGTCCTTAAAAACATTAAAGAGACTAGGGGATTATAAAGGTTGCATTATGTTATGGGGATCATACTTTATTATCAAATGATATGTTGACTCAAATTATGTTGGTGGTTTTGACAAAAGCAAATCCACCACCGAAAATGTGTTTGTACTTACTGGCAAAGTTGTAAGCTAGGTAAAAAAATACAGTCAATTATGGCTACATCAACAACATAAATAGAATATACTCGAACTATATGAGCTAGTAAAGAAGCAATATGGGTAAAATGGTATTGGAGGAACTTAGGGATGAACAAGGGAAGATTTCTTTATTTTATGACAGTCAAAGTGCCTTGCATCTTGTAAGGAATCTAGTCTCTCATTCCAAGATAAAACACATTTAAGTTTAGTACCACTTCATTAGTGAAAAAGTGGAGAAAGAATAATGGATATGCAGAAAATTCATTTAAAAGGCAACCTAGAAGATTTCATGACAAAGGAGTTAATGCTAAGAAGTTTATTTGTTGTCATTCCTCTTATAGCCAATAAGAGAGATAAGCAGCATAAGATTGCCAAGATAGAAAGAATGATGTGAAGATATGATTAAAGCCTACAAGAATCTTCTCATCACTAGCCAAGCAAGTTGAATATTGCTCGAGTAAAATTGTATCAACAAAAATTTACTATTATAGCTAGCATGTGTTTACATGTTTAAGGGCCATAAGTTTCCATTAATGACCAAACATTGATTGTTAAATAAGGCCAAATGCTTGGAACAACTTCATGTAACACCAACGTGAGTAATATCCCAAATAAAAGAGAAAAATAGAGAGTTTAGTGAAAAAAAAAAAAATTATCATTCTCCTAAAATTTTAGAGAGTATAAGTGTTCTCTCTTTAGTTTTAGAAAGAAGTTATAATATCTCATATTTTCTTTCATAGTGGAATTCTTTTATTCTTGCTCATGGTTTTTCCCCTAATTTATTTGGGATTTTCTAATCTATGTTTTATTTTATTTATTATTATTTTTCTCAAGTTAGTAGTTGCAATCTTACTCTATCTAGTCCAATTTATAACAATAGAAAGATTCTTAACTAATATGTTTTGAGTTTTTATGCCTTAAAGAACAACCTTGCCTTTCTTTAGCATTTAATGAACGAGGTCTACATAAAGGAGTTAAATTCATCTCTTTTTCTATTTTAGTTCTTTGATGAGATTAATCCTAAAAGAGTGACTGATAGTGACCCTTAGTCTTTTCATTGAAAACTTAGTGATTGTGAAAAAGCTAAAGGCAAAAGAACAACTGATGAAAGGTGTATTATTCCATACTTCATTATGGGTTTAGGTTTATGAGCTTCTAATTGGTTTTATGTCATGCAATTACAAAAATTGGGGCATATTCGATTCCCTTAGCTTCAATCCTTTTAAGAACTTTTATGATCTAATGATGAAAAATCATAGGTTCATTTGACTAGATGATAACCTTTAAACTTACTCTTATGGTCTGTACAAAAAGTCGGAGGATAAAAATTAAAGCCAAGCCAAATATAATGATTCATGCTTGATCCCTAATAGTTCACATAGCAGCTCAGCTTAGTGCTTCACTCCTCTCATATTAAGCAAAAGTGAGGCCCTTTTCTAGATAAAGAATACAGTACTTTTGTCCCCCCTTAAAAGATCGATTACAAAAAATAAAGATAAATATTGTAGCATCAATTGAGACTATGATCAAGTCAAAAATAAGATTATTGGGATCTATAAAAAAAAAATGAAAGTTTGGATCAATAAAGAAAGCTCAAGCAATGCAGAAAAAGACCAGCCAGTAATCATCTGTAGAATAACTAGGGAGCAAACACTATTTAAGCATCATCTGGATCCATCGGCACAAATGGCCCTTTGAATGCTTTATTATCAGTCATCTAACATTCTTTGAATAGGGTATAGACATGCATGGATGGACCTGAGCCAGGACCTCATTTCTCTGTCCTCTTGTTGAAGCTGGACTAGCAAGACATAGCCTGAAAGTATGAAGAACCCCACAATGTTTCCCAGTGATCCCATGCCTCATCAAGAACTCAGGTCTCCTTGCATTTATGCATTAAGTCACGAAACATATCCTTGTCCCACAAAGTAGCCTTCTTAAAGAAGGTTGTATGAATAAAGACGTTGATCACCTGACCCACTGAAGTTGTTTCTATAACAATAGTAAACACACAAAAATTAAACTGAGCTACTTATATAACAATAATAAGCATAAAAAATAATGAATAAGTAAAATTAAAAACATTACATACCTTGAACTTTATCCAGTAGAAGGTTTTCACAAACTATGGGATCTTATTCCATGTATAGCCATCTGGATGCAAGTTTTGCATGAAGATTTTTTGGCACGCATTAGAGCATTTATCAGATGGATGCAAACTATAAAAAATAAAAATAAAAAATTTAATGTAAATATTTAATGACATAAATGGAAAAAAATGATTTTACATATCTCTCATGCTTTAAAGAAAGTCAAGGTCGTAATTAGGGAGCAGACACTATTTAAGCAACATCTGGATCGATTGGCATAGATGGCCCTCTGGATGTGGTAGGATTTGATGGCATAGACAGAGTAAAATGAGGAGTTATACTAGGGGATATTCCATTAATGGAGCTGGAGGAGTAGGGGAAGATGAAGTTGAAGAAGGAGTCAAAGATGTAGGTGAAGCCAAAGTTAACAGTAGTGTAGGTGTTAGCATTAGATTTTGGGACTAAGGATGTAAGCCCGATAATGAAAATCACAGAACCTATCCTTAAAATATAAAGGAATTGCCAAAGGAATAGATAAGAGTCTTAGGAAACCTTAGAGAAGTCCAAGACCAAACCCAAGACCAAGCTCAAAACCACTTGCCAAGGTTGATAGTCTATATAACCCATCAAGCAGGGTTGTACAACCCATAAACCAGGGCTATACAACCATGACTAAGGTTGTGTAGCTATCCTAAAACCTTAGCCTTGAGAACCTTCTAGAACTAGCCCTCCCGTAAACCCTAAGGCTACACAATTCTGACATATAGATGTACAACCCATCCCTAGATGCACAGTCGATGTGCAAACACTAATTCTAAGAGGTTCATCTACCTCTTTGTGAGTGGACATGTCTATTAGAGTAGGTTATTCAAATTTAAATCAAAGCTCTCTTTTGATCTTGACAATATAGATTGAAAGTTTTAATGTCAATTTTAAGTGTCGTTTTTACAGTTTATAAGAATTATCTTCAATGGAAGTCAAAATCTCCATCTTTTAGAAGAATAAAGGAATTTGCGGTTGGTATCCGTTAAGTCGCGACCGTGACACTGCTATAAGAATGGATGCAGCTAGGTCAGAGAAATTTACGGGTGAATTTGCAGCCACAAATTAGCTAAAGGAGCCTTGGTTGAATTACAGAGGAATTCACAGTCTCAGTCGCGCCCAAGGCATTGATATCTTGCGACCACAACATTTGAGAGTGGTTAGAACATAACGACTATATTTTCCTGATTGACCAATAGAAAGCTGACATGTGGATTAGCCATTAGACACAAATGCAATTTTTAGCAATAATTAGAAATTTGTGATCGCGAAAAGTTAGTAGCGACCACGACTTCGGCCTAACAAGCATTTAATGTTGAATATGCCTAGCACATCTTAGAGATTTGTTTATAATTTTAGAGTAACGTCTCTTTGGTGGATGTGGGCTATAAATACTCCACCAAACTGATGTTAATGCAAGAGGATAACCATTGAAATATGCCAAAAAATCTTGCTAAGTTATTTCTCAACTTCAATTCTTTAATTCCTTATACATAGTTTGGTGTGAGCTTTAAACACTTTCTTGTTTGGGTTTGAGAGTTATCCCTTGTATAGAAAACTTTTGTATAGGTTTGAAAGTGAGCCTTAGAAAACTCTTGTATAGGTTGAGTGTTAGCCTTGGGAAAACATTTGTAAGGTTTGGTGTGAGCCTAAAATACTAGGTTGAGTGTGAGCCTTGGAAAAACACTTGTAAGGTTTGGTGTGAGCCTTGGAAAAACACTTGTAAGGTTTGGTGTGAGCCTAAACACTAAGTTGAGTGTGAGCTTGTAAAACACTAGAGATTAAGTGACCCAATTAGTGAATTGGAGAGTGGATGTAGGGTTGCTTAATACTCGAACTACTATAAAACTCTTGTGTTTATTCTTCTCCTACCCTTTCTCTAAATCTTTCATTCTTGTGTGCTTCCTCTAAAATCAAAAGTTCAAATTTGCCACCAATTCAACCCCCCTTCTTGATGCACTAGGGCCAACAATTGGTATCAGGACCAAGTCTCAATTTAAGCCTTAATTGTGTGAGAAAAAGATACATGGCATAAGAAGGAGTCCACTCTCATCTTAATCCCCACTATGATGGCAATGATTATGCTCTTTGGAAGTATAAAATTGAGATCTATCTTGATAGCGATCTCATCAACTTATGGGATTATATACTTGAAGAGTGGAAGCCTCCAACAAAGATGGTTGAAGGAGTAGAGGTGGCAATTGCAAGAGAAGAGTGAAGTGAAGCACAAAGAAAGACAAATGGGAAGACAAGAGGGTAATGGCTATTCTCCTAAGCTCCATGTCAAAAGAAGAAATTGGAAGAATTCAACATTACCAAACTACACATGCCATATGGAAAGCACTAGAAAACTATCATGAGGGCACAACTCTTATGAAATCAAGTAGGTTGGAAATATATGTGATAGTGTGGGAGCTCTTCATGATAAAAGACCATGAAAGCATCACCGAAATGACAAATAGACTCCTCTCTATTATCACAAACATGAAAAAGTTTGGAAGGATTCTTACCAACTATGAGGTAAACATTAAAATCCTTAAATCTCTTTCATTAAATAAATTTGATGCAAGAGTATGCAACATTCAAGAGTCTAATCCAAAGATTGGGAAAGTGTCAACCGATGTCCTCATTGGTAAGCTTCTCACTCATGAGATGGCTCTCGAAAAAGATGAAGAGATGAAGAAGCTAAAAGAATAAAGACACAAAGAGGAAAAGAAAGTTCTGGCCTTCAAAGTTTAAAAAGATTATTCAAGCTCAAGTGACTCAAATAAGAGTGATAAAGAAGAACAAGAGCTTGCCAAAATATCAAGAAGGACTAAGAAGTTGATGAAAAGGAAAAGAGAAAGAAGAATTCAAAGAAAGTCATCTTTCTATCATCACAAGGAAAAGAAGAAGTCCTTTAAGGCTACTTGGGATGATGATTCAATTGATGAAGATGAAGATAGAGATGAAGCAATAAACTTTTGCTTCATGGCTTAAGAGGACTCCTTCAAAGAGGCAAGTACTTTTCCATACTCTTATTATGATTATGATGCAATTAATGATATAAATGATGAGCTTTTAGAAGCTCTCACTTTGAAATGTGACAAATATAAGTCACAAATGAAAACTTACAGGAAAAAATGTTCAAAACTAGAGGATGAATTTAAATCCTTAAATGATCTTATAAATGAGTTGAGGACTTCTAATGAAGAACTCAAAAAGTCTCTAGAGAGTCTTTCTAAGTCTTCATCCTCTTTTAACTCTTTGAGAAAGGAAAATGATTCTTTAAAGGATGAAGTTATAGAACTTAGAAATTCCATCTCTAAATTTCATAAGGGGAAGGAAGCTTTGGATACACTTAGTGTATCTAAAAGATCTCCTTTAGCTAGACATGGTTTAGGCTTTAATGAAGCCTCTTCACCTACTACATTCATTAGAGCATCAACACCTCAAATTTCAAGTATTGAGGTCATGGGGAAGGGAGGTGCCCCTAGATTAAACCACCTATGCCTAAGGGCAAAGGAAAGATGCCCCAAGGCTCAAGAGCCAAGATTCAAGGAGCAAATTATGCTTACATTTAAAACAAGAAGCATGTTCAAACACACAAACACAAAGAATTCTCTTCTACTTCTAACCACTTATGCACTTGCATACACTCTCATAACTAAAGTATGGGAAGGGCCCCTACTCATATTAACGTTGTGCATAGGAGAAAGACTCATAAGTCTAAGCTTTAATGCCATTATTGCATGAGATATGGGCATATCAATGTATTTTGCCACATTAGGAAGGCACACCTCAAATTGGAGGACCCTTCCAAGACTAATGCCCAAGGACCCAAATATGTTTGGGTACTAAAACAAAGTGTTTGATGTTGCAAGATGGAGACTCCTTCACCAAATTCTCATCATGAAAAATCTAAAGGTGAATGGATATTGCTAATGAAGAAGGGATAAAAGTTTTAAATGATTATTTGGTATCAAGGCATTGATACTAAACTTGTAATGTATCTCTTATCCCTTATGTTTTTAACTTAATATATTTATGCATACATTTAAGGAGAGTTTTATTACTTGATATATTTATGTGTTGACATATTTGATTTGATTTGATTGATTGTGTGATGAGTTGAATCAATTCATTTTACATTTGAGGTTTTATACATTTCAAATGTTCAAATCAATCATAAAAAATCATATACTCTACTAGGGCCATCTATGACAATTCTTAAATTTTCTAGCCTTAGTTTGTATGTTCAAGCATCTTTAAATGTTTGAATTATTTTATTTTTTCATCCATTTATCTTCTTATGTGACATATTGTGATCAATTGTGCAAAATTACTTATGTTTGCTATTATAATTTGAGGTTGTACAATTGATAAGTTTGTGGTCATTCCCCCTCATATTCATCATTCTCTCTCTTATTCCCTCATATTCCTCTCTTTTAATCTTGACAAAGAGAGAGAGATAATTGAATATACAAAGAGGAGATAAAGAGGAGATAAAATTGACAATGATCTTATTAGAATAACTAAAGGGGAGTATGGACTGAGGGGGAGCAATTTCATACTTAAGATTTGAATGACTTCACAATCATTCTCTTAGGAGCATACATAATTGTATCTTTATCCTTTGCATATTCAATCTAGATTGTTAAAATAAAAAAGGGGGAGATTGTTAGACTAGGTTATTCAAACCTAAGTCAAATGTCTCTTTTAATCTTGACAATATAGATTGAGAGTTCTGATGTCAATTTTAAGTGTTGTTTTTACAGTTTATAAGAATTATCTTCAATAGAAGTCAAAATCCCCATCTTTTAGAAGAACAAAGGAATTCTTGGTCGTTATCCCCTAAGTCGCGACAGCGACACTGCTATAAGAATGGATGGAGCTAGGTCAGAGGAATTCGCAGGCAAATTAACAGTCGCGAATCAGCTGAAGGAGCCTTGGTTGAATCACAAAGGAATTTGTGATCTCAGTCGCGTCCAAGGCATTGATATCTCGTGACCGCGACTTGTGAGAGTGGGGCCTGGATGACCAATGGAAAGCTGACATATGGATTAGCCGTTAGACACAAACGTGATTTTCAGTAGCAATCGGTGAATCTGCGTAGCACATCTTAGAGATTTGTTTATAATTTTAGAGTAATGTCTCTTTGGTGGATGTGGGCTATAAATACTCCACCAAACTAATGTTAATGCAAGAGGATAACCATTGAAATGTGCCAAAAACTCTTACTAAGTTATTTCTCAACTTTAATTATTTAATTATTTGTACATAGTTTTGTGTGAACTTTAAACACCTTTTTATTTGGGTTTGAGAGTTAGCCCTTGTATAAAAAACTCTTATATAGGTTTGAGAGTGAGCTTTAGAAAACTCTTGTATAGGTTGAATGTTAGCCTTGGGAAAACACTTGTAAGGTTTGGTGTAAGCCTAAAACACTAGGTTGAGTATGAGACTTGGAAAAACACTTGTAAGATTTGGTGTGAGCCTAAACACTAAGTTGACTGTGAGCTTGTAAAACACTAGAGATTGAGTGAAATACCCAATTGGTGAATTGGGGAGTGGATGTAGGGTTGGTTAATATCCAAACCACTATAAAACTCTTGTGTTCGTTCTTCTCCTACCCTTTCTCTAAATCTTTCATTCTTGTGTGCTTCCTTTAAAATCAAAAGTTCAAATTTACCACCAATTCAACCTCCCCCTTATTGGTGCACTAGGGCCAACAATGTCCATAGTGCAATCAGAATCATTTTTACCCTGTGTACTCACCCAACACTTATAAATACCCTCTCATTTAAAGAGTGAAGGAAGGCTCAGAAAACCTTAAGGTTACTCTACCAAAATCTACTCTCAAATATCCTTTAAACACAGAAACCCTAAACCTCAACTAGTTCCAATCATTCCCATGGTAGAACTAGACCTATTCTCTTCAACTTTGTGCATTCCTTAAGTATTTTGGAGGAAAATGTTGAACTTACGAGTCTCTAAGGCCACACAAACACAAAGGCATTCAGGAGTCCTCCTTACTCTCTCCCTTCTACTTTCTTTCTCTGTTTTCAAATCGAAGAAATAGGGGTTGTGTAGCCTTGTCTATAGGATGTACAACTCTCATATTTGGGTTGTACAACCCAGTTTGATTGATAGATCATTTTTTTTTGTAAAAGATGCTCTTCTTTCCTTACTTGAATTTCACATTCTTTAAATCCTTCATTTTGTGATTTTTCAATGTTTCAGCAACAAAATAAGGGGAGGTTAAACATCCTAGGATCCCTATTCATATAAAAAATAGAATTTGAGGATGATATTTAAGTGATTTCACAACCTCTTTACATACAATGTTTCATGTTTCTTTATTTGTAATTTAGTTTGATGATAAAGTTCTGTTTTGATCCTTTTTTTATAGTGACCAGGTGAGGATCTTAGGGTTCTAATGACATGGAGAGTTTGTTTTATCATTATCTTCATGTTTAAAACACGTGATTGGTGTTTTGGCTTTTCAATATCCTTCATTATTGTGTTGTATGCTAACCCTACATGGTTAGTGGTACATATGGATGTCATGCTCTTTTAGAACTACATAAGGTAACAATTCATCAATCCTAGGATCCCTCTCATGATGGGTTTTGCCATAGACCATTCAATATCCTCCAAGTGTTTTTCATTACATATTTTTTATGTTATGCCTTCTTGATTGATACCATTGCATGTTATTATCATATGGAGTTTTTATATTGTGCTTTGTATGATTATTGATGAATATGGATAGAAGATTGGGACACTTAATTGATCCCTAACATGGCTAATGATATTGGACATTATGGACCAATAAGCTAAGACTAAGGTTAAGGTAGTATTGTTCCATGTTAGTTATTTTTCATCTTGAATAGATTTATGGGTTGTTTTATTTCCATTTGATTTATGTTTTATGGATTAATTTATGCTCATTTTTGTAGAATGGGAAAGCTAGATAATGCATGCTTCTTATATATTTAAGTTCATTAGATGATAATCCCACTATTTAGATATGTATCCTCTATCCCACCTTGTATATATTATTTGTTTCTTTCTCACGTCTTGCATATCATTCATGCATTGAATACATTATTATTATGGTTGATGGATTGCTTAGATGAATGTGCCTAGGAGGATAAATGGAAAATTTATTAATAAGGACAAGATATAAGAATGAACCATTGATTGCCTGAAGGTTGGATCCCTACATCTGGGATAGTTGGGGGTCTCTAATCTTTTCCCTAAGTTGCACCCAATTCTCCAACCCGATCTCTAATGTAGTGAAGTTGGATTAGGCATTCTAAATGACTTAGGTAGGCCCAAAATATATCCTTGCCTATATTCTTGTCTTAACCAAAATCGGGCAGCGACTTCACATTCACCTAGGGATGGTACTAATGTATCGTCTCACCTTAGTTTCTCATTGACCCAAACTTTGAAAAAAGGTCTTTTATCTTGCGTGAGGCCACAAAGATCCCTCATTGATTCAAATCGCGTTGCATAACTAGGGCTTATAACCAACATATAGTCATTTATCCTTTTGATCCCCGATGATCAATAAAAGATAGAAGTCATAAGCAAGATTTCACTCGTTCAAGCGTAAAATCATGAAATTCAAGACACTCACAGCAGGCGTCAAAGTAGCCGAGTTAGATAGAAGAAATGTTGGCAGAGGTGACTTGCGATCATACGTACATTCTATACCTCATGTACCCCCTTGAGTGACTGTACTTGAATTGCTAGGTATACGATGTGTCATTTGAATACATATTAAAATATATATATAATATACCATTTACATAACAAAAGTACACTTCAAAAGTGTATATATACCTAACTGAAATATAATTACAATGACATTTTTTACTTACACAAAATCACCATACTCTATATCATCTTTAGACATTATATCTTTTGATGATTTAGATTTTGATTATAGCTTTATTTCATTTTCTAATTGAATGTCTTCATTTTCGTCATTTGAAATTGATGAATAACTCACCCAGATCATTTAAAATTTTTAGTGGCTCATCCTTCATAATTTCAATGAGAGGCAAATTATCAGCATCCTATTGAAATAGAGCTTAAGACAATGTATTCATCCTTCATTTCAATAAATTATTTAGCATTTATTTTGAATCCTACCCATCAGTCAACTTTATCCCATCATAAACTGGGATAAGAAACATAATTCACTTGACAAGCTTGCATCGCCAATATAAACAGTTCATATTTATCACATATGTGCTTGAGGTTGATTTCAATAAGATTATAATTTTCATGCACTTTCACTCCTACATTAGGCATCAGATCAAACCATTCACATTTAAATAAAACAGTTCTTTTTTCAAAAGTACATGATAGTCCAACTATAACATCTCAATCAGTTGACTGTAATAGTCATATGCATTTTCACTATAGTTGAAACCCTTAATACTTCTGCTATTGATTGATGCTCTATTGAAATCATATTTTTTTACTGTGAAACTTGTACCCATTTACAAAGTAAACGAGATATATAGTCACACTTCGTAATGGACCCTTGGCAAGATCTCCAATAAATTGATTTGTGATTTCATTTGTTAGATCATTTGCCTAAAAGATATAAAACAACTAATTAGCTACGCTTGTGATAGAATAATTAGTGTTATAATTTACTGTTATATTATTAACTAGTGTATACTTACATATGAATTGAACCGATACCAAAATTCTATCTTTAATTTTTATCAACCTCATCAGTGGATATGTTGGAAAAAATTTGCTTCCACATGTCAACGTATAAACTTCTTGAAATTTGCACAATATAATATTAGTATATCATCATTTTAGTATTTACAAAATGAAGAGTTGAATTAGTATTATAACTTACTCGACATATTTTTTTTCTTTATAATAATTGATAAAAATATATGTTTGAGCTATGTGATATTCTTCATTAATGAATATTCTACTTTTAGGTCTACATGAATGAGTAATAATGATAAATTCCTAGGAATATTAACTATTTCAGTATCTCTACTATCATCACTAAAGATACTCTTCATTTGCATTGTTTCATATCTAATACTATTTCTTTATCTCTCATTGTCTATAAGGTAAGAAACTAACCCATTTAGAAATTCATTGTTATATAACCATTTAACATAACAATAAACTTCACACAACTGCCAAAATTTCGTCAGCATCTCACTACAGTTCTCCTAGTGCACCAAAATGAAAAAGGTTGTATAACATTTGTCATTGGGCACTAAGAGAACATGTAGGAGATAATTAACTAAAATTCATAGCAATATTCTGAAATATATTGCATACAAGGTATATTAAACAATAAAATTTCTAAACTATCCACTTGAGATAATTCAGTATCATCCAATGAGAATGACACCAAATGGGTAACTAAGGTTATACCTATATGTTATTTGAATAAATGTATATGAAATTCAAACCATTTCCTTATGAATGACATATTAGTTTAGTATTGTCCTTGCAATAAAAGTAAAAAATAAAATAACAACAAACATTAAGTACAAACATGTAATATTCAACAAGATCACAATATAATATCACAATAAAATTTAACAATATTTTTATACTTATTTAACATGATAATAATTTGATGAAAATCTTTGGAATTTTTAGGGAATATTATTAATTTTATATTAATGTTGGAAATTTTCTGAAATTTTTATAGAATATTATTAATTTTATAGAAACCTTGCAAATTTTATGAACTTTTAGAGAATATTATTAATTTAATGATAAACTTAATAATTTTTTGAAATATATTAGTAATTTTACGAAAATCTTTGAAATTTTAGGAATTTCTAGCGAATATTATTAATTTTATGTTAATATTTAAAATTTTCTAAATTTTTTTTGAACATTTTTAATTTTATGAAAACCTTATGAATTTTATGAAATTTTAGGAAATAATATTAATTTAATGTTAAACTTTGCAATTTTCTGAAATTTTTGAAGAATACTAATAATTTTATAAAAACCTTTGAAATTTTACGAAATTTCTAGGGAATACTATTAATTCTATGTTAAAGTTTGCAATTTTTTGAAAATTTTATAGAATATTTTTAATTTTATGCAAACCTTATGAATTTTATGAAATTTTAGGAAATATTATTAATTTAATATTAAACCTTGCAATTTTCTGCAATTTCTATAGAATATTAGTAATTTTATGAAAACCTTCGAAATTTTATGGAATTTCTAGGAAATATTATTAATGTTATGTTAATGTTTGGAATTTTTTGAAATTTTTATTGGATATTATTAATTTTATGGAAACCTTATGAATTTTATGACATTTTTAGAGAACATTATTAATTTTGTGGAATATTATTAACTGTTGCACAAAGGCCATACACAGATATGATCATGAACAGCAACAGGAATAAATCCTTTCTTCAGTCAACATTGGAGTAGAATTTTTTACTACAGGCAAACAACGACATCACACAGCCTTACAACGCCACCGTCTTCTTTCTACCTTACTGCATTATTCTAATCTTAGTTCCACAATCCTTTTAGTGTATGACTTATGGAAGAGAGGAATAGAACAACATCTCTTATGAAACAGATAGGAGGATGAATAGGTGTATTTAGCCTAAGGTTTAGAGAGAATTAGAAACTCATAGTTTAAGAGAAGTGGGAATTTTTATTTCTTTTTTCAACTTGTTTTTTACAAAGAAGTTCTTCTCCTTATATAGGAAGAGAAGAAAGGATAAGAAGGAATCCTATCCTTCTTGGATGATACAAAAGCAATCCCACTATCACATACTAAAGTGACTTTAGACACAGTAAAGCCACTATCTTAAAAGCATACAAACTAAAGTAGCTTTAATAAAGCCACTCATAATTACACACCATACTATAATCCAGATAGACATTTTATTTTATGATTGGCTCATGTGACAGGGACAGATTCATGTTGTCATAGTCCTCTTCATAGTTCCTCTAGGCCACCTGTTCTTTGATCTTATCTTCTTCCTATTGCAGAGAGTAATCATACGGGTCTTGAGAATACCCTGGAGGATCATAACGTTCCCCTATAGTGTCATCAATCAGGCCTTCATAATAGGAAAGCTTTCCCCATTGTTCACTTGAATGCTTCAGGCTCTGATGGTACTGAGATGGGAGAGTATCCCATAGAGCTTCTTGAGAGGTTGAAGGCCATATCTCTCTGGGAACTATCTTGTTCTTTCCACACATATGCATTTGGAATTCTCTAAACTCATCAAAATGTTCAACTGCATTGGTCCACATTGAGAACTGGAGTTCTTTGTAAGTATGAATGTGAGCCATAATCTGTGGAGTATTTCCTGATGGTCCCATGAAACAAGGATGATGAACTGTATAAATAATCCTCTTATTAAGGGCAGCTTGTGGTTCACAATTTTGGTACTTGGCTTTTAAAGTACTAATCCATTTGTCTATGGGTTAAAACCATTCTAAAAATATGACCGTATATGGATTGTACCTTTTCTTTTCTTTGAGATCAATGAGATATAACCATAAATGATAAGGACGAACCTCAACAACAATGGTATACAGTGACAAAAGTATCATAGGAATGTTAAGAATTCCTTAGGTCATCTCCCTCCTCCGCTAATAATAGAAAAATAATCCAGGAAATTGTAAGTTTTCAGAAATGGATAAGATGGGTGGATTCCTAAAATATCCATGAAAACAGGACCATATGATCTTAAGAGTGCGGCCTGATAGGCAAAGAGTTGCTTTGTGGCAATCTGACATATTTTTGTGTAAGTAACAGGTGTCTTTATTTATGGAGGAAAGCCTATTTTTAGGAAAGTTTCATCAAATAGGCTAGAACTGGGTGCAAAACTTGGACCTTGGACAGATGAAAGAGAAGATATAGAAGTAGAGACTTCTATTGAGCTAGAAGATGTTGCCATCATAAAAAGAGGGATTGTATGAGTTCTAGTAATGAGAGAGATTGTTTGTGGCCTTGATAGTAAGTCTGGAATTAGATTCGTATCCCTTTTTATATGTAGAACCTCAAAACTATACTTGTTGAACCATTCTTTCCAGCGAAGTAATTGAGGATTAGGAATAGTTTTTCCTCTAAATTCAAGCATTCGTGGAAAAGAGGAACAGTCCATGAAGACAAGGAAATGATGGCCGACAAGATGGAACTCAAACTTTTTTATCCCATTTTTTACTGCGAGGATCTCTTTAAAGGTGGAGTATTAATGCTCTTCTGATGGCTTAAAAGCACCACTAGCATGTGCACAAATGCATCTTTTCCCATCTTTTTCCTCGAGCAGTATGGCCCCCAATGGCTGTCACCTGCATCGATTTGCAGAATTCTTTTTCCTGTAGAGGGAATCTGAAGTGCTGGTAAATTCTGCATCATCTTTTTTAAAGACTTGACAACTTGTGTTTGCTCATCACTCCATGGTGGAGAATCTTTCTTTAAATAAAGTTGTAGAGGACGAGCCACTTTTGTATAATGGGGAGGAAAGTCTCTTAAATAATTAGTGATTCCCAGGAACTGTTGTGTCTGCTTTTGTGTAAGATTTTCATTTGGAAACTTTAATAATTCTGCTCCAATGTGAGGCCCTGGCTTGTACTGTCCGTCTGTAAAGTTCATCCCCAAAAACTCTATTTTTGTTTTGGCAATGTGCATTTTTGACTGAGAGAGCATGACTCTGAATCTTTTGGTAATCTCAATGAACTGTTTGAGCAATTGCTGGTGTGACTCCATATCTTTTGAAAAGAGTAACACGTCATCGATGTAAATAAGCGCACTATGAAGTAGTGGCTCATATATTCGGATCATTGCCTTTTGGAAAAGTGACGATACCACCTTTAGACCGAATGGCATCACTGTCCACTGATAATGTCGATTGGGAATGTAAAAAGCAGTTTCTGCTCTGTCTTCTTCTTTGATTCCTAGCTGCCAGAATCCTGCTTTCAGATCAAACTTTGAAAAAATCTTTCCTTACGACATGTGAACAAACAGTGAAGATATTTTTGGTAAAGGGAACTTATCATCTTTCAAAAAATGGTTTAATGGTTGATAATCAATGACAAGTCTCTTTTTGCCCCTAGTTTGTTCAGACCATTTGTTAACATAAAAAGCTTGACAGGCCCAATCTGAATTGGTTGGCTCAATTAGGTTTTGGGCTAGAAGTTCTGAGCATTCTTTATAAGCTAAGGCCAGGTCATCAGGAGTCATTCCTAGATGGATTGCTTTGGTAGGATTCACATCTTCATTGAGTTTAAAAGGAAGGCTTATGAAAAAATCAAGTTTTTTCCATAATGGATTTGGATTTTGAAGGAGAAGTTTGTATGACTGTTTGCACAACAATGGGCTTATAGGACTTGAATAAGGGATGTTAGGCCTGATGGATACTAGGTCAAAATGGTGTCCATTTGAAAGAGTGAGGAGACTTTAGTGAAAGGCTGGAAATAGCCTTTGTATTTCAAGCCCGTAGGAGGAATCCTAAGCTTGGCTAGTCTTTAGTAAAGATCAAACCCAATCACTACATCTTTATTAGGCAGGGATGAGCCTAAGAACTGACAATGAATTTTACAGCTAGAAAGAACTGGACTGTAATGGGCATTCTTGTAATCAGGTTTGTATGAAATACAACCCCATTTGCTGCAAGAAAATATCTTCTATAAGGCTTCTAATAATGGGTTGGCAAGACCTTTGGATTTATCATAAAGAGGTATGCTCTTGTGTCAATGAATGCTACTGCCTTAATGGGCTTAGCATATTTCTCAGGAAAGATCTGGACATAGGCCAAAGGAACTGGATGAGCTTCCTCTAATGAATCTAAGTAAAAATCTAAAACAGGAAGCTTAATAGGGTTTTCTTCTGTAAGGCCCATAACAGGAGTCATAGAATGGCAAGAATATGGCACTGTGGATTCTTCATCAGAAAATGATTCCTGAATTGCAAACACAGTGTCCTGAGAAGCTTCTTCTTCTATAGAAAACAAAGATTCTACATCAGCATCATCTAAATCAACTACTGTAGAAATCTGAATCTGCTGAATCATCTTAGAAACTTGACATCTTTTATTAGGGCAATGTTAAGAGAAGTGCCCTTTTTTACCACAAAGAAAACACCTCGTGGATTCCTTATGTCCCCTGTACTTCTTTCTTCTAAAAAATCTCCATTTTTTCCTTCTTCTCTCAGCTCTTAGAGAATCAGAGGACTTTAATTTGAAAAAATGCTTCTTCTTTTTAGGCTTGCAATCACAAGTCATTTTATACTCTTTAGGACATTTAATCTTAAGATCTGACCTCCTGCAAGACTTTTTTAACGAAGGCTATTTTTGCTTATCCATCATATGAGTAATGACTTTCTGCTCATTGCATAATTTCTCTAATCTTTGCATCATTAATTGATAAACTTCTCCGAACGTATAATCATTAATGGACCGATCCTTTTGTCTCATAATTTGATGCATGGCATTAGTAAGAATTTCAGGCAGAGAGGTAATAAAAGCTTACTTAAGATCTGGACTTGCCCAGCCTTGAAGCTGGTAAAACTTTTTGGACATCCTTTGGTAATGAATATTCAAATCCTTCTTAAGGAGAGAATAACACTTCATATTAAAGAATTCTCGCCTGGTAATATCTGATGCTTCCTGAGGCTTTCCAACGAACTCCGCATATAAAGTGCCTAGGAATTCCGCTGCACTAGGAGATTGAAGAAGACAAAGTCTTGAATACTCATCTAGAGCAGAATACCAGTCTTGTATTCTTCCCATCATTCTAGAAGCAAATTCTTCTAGAACTGGCCTAACCTGAGCCCCTGGTTTCTTCATCTGAGTGTCAAGCCAAGCTCTAAATTCTTGGAACTTATCTCGATATGAAGCTGGCACAACATTATCTAAATTAAACTAAGGACCTCTATTTGAACTTGTTCTTGCTTCTTCGCGAGGAACTGCATGAGGGTCAGATTCATCCATTTCATCTAGAGGATCTACAATATATAGAGGATCTGCCATAAACTGTTCATGAACTAGATCATCATCTGAACTTTCTTCCATAGAAGATTCAAAGGTTTCATAGGATGAGGTTTTTGAACTGTTTAAACTGGCTGGAGAGGTTTCAGCAACTGCCATGTTAAAGCTTGGCATATATATTATGGCTTTGTCTAAGTATGATACCAAAGGATTTATCATACTAGAAGTTGGTGGTTCTCTTGGTTTTGGTTCAGGTTTTTGGACTGATTCGAAAGATTTTGTGGTATTCATGGAAGTATCAGATTTTTCTGAGAATTTCCCAGATCTGAGTTTTTTTATGAAAAAGGTCTACTAATAATCCCATGTACTCCTATTCTTCTAAGGAAGGAATCTTCGATACAGGAGACTTGTTTGGATGTGGTAGTGGTAAGGGTATGTCAAAAGGGTCTATATAGGTAGGTCTTTTTGTAGCTTGGGCATGTTGTAAA
The DNA here is from genome assembly GCA_949677035.1 of Omphalea diandra. Taxonomy (NCBI): domain Eukaryota; kingdom Viridiplantae; phylum Streptophyta; class Magnoliopsida; order Malpighiales; family Euphorbiaceae; genus Omphalea; species Omphalea diandra. The sequence continues at coordinate 41,160 of CATIWR010370227.1, forward strand.
TTTGTTTCAATCCTCTGTATTTGATCCTTTAGTCTTTGTATCTCTACAAATTTTCTTCTGATTTCTTCCATTTGAGCCTTTTGATCAATCTTCCCTATTATCTCTTTATGTTTGGCCTTAACTTGAGCTTGTAACCGAATCATCAGCTCATACATATCCTTTTGAGTTTCTGTTAGTCTGTCTTTCACCTTTTGGACTTGTACAAAAATTTTATCCACCTTGGATTCTATTTTCTGAAGAATCCTGTTTTGAACAAGAGCATTTGAAGTCTGCCAATTTAACACTGCCTCACCAGAAGAGATCTTCAATGGTTGGCCTTGAGGATTAACTCCTGTAGGAGTTTGTATGAAAGGCATCCTTCTCACTTGTGTATTCAAGTTGGTTTGTTCTTAGAGAGAAGGAAAATCCTCATCCGTGAATGAAGGTGATGGCTGCTAGTACGTACATATTTTTGGTAAAGCAAGTGGTGTATGGATAATAAGCTTTTCCTGGTAAAGCTATTTGAGTGACTGCTTATAGCAGGATAAAGAAGGCTGTTTTGGGAAAGGTGTGTGGTTTGGTTTAGGGTTCTGACAAGGAGTAGGAGAGTTTTTAATCTTACTCTAACCGTAATTGACCAGATAGTCATATTTCCCTGAAGGGTCTCCCAACAATCCTACTGAAGGATCCCCATCTTCATATCTTCGTCTCATCTCCTTCTCCGAACACCCTCTTCCTTTCTTTTTCTTTTCTTCCTTTTCTTCTTCCTCCAATTGATAATAGTAACATTGATCACACTCACAACCACCCCAGAAACAGTGACCATCCCTCTTAAAGGGATACATGGGTTTTCCATCAGCTTCAAAGTATACAACTGGAATATTTACCTCCGGCTGATACGGCGTCATCATCATCTATGTAGTAAACAATGCTCTATCTCCCATAGGGAGCATAGGCCTTTCAAACCTTGTTTCAATTATGCCATCTACCCTCCTATAACATACTGGTTCTGTAGACTGTACTGGCTGCTCCTACTGATGCATCTTTTCATAACTAGTTACCCAAACTTCTAGTAACAGATTGAGCAAATCTTTCCTAGAGATTTATCTAGGGATATGGATGCAGGTCAGGAATTTATTGGTTTCTGCGAGAATTAGCAGAGACTCATCATTCTGTGGCAAAGAAAGATCTATAGAGTGATTCTATACTCTATAAATCATTTGGTAGTGGAGCGTAGCAGCTGTTGCTGAAGAAACTCGAGGAGCTCCCACTATCTGAATCTGGACTTGGAGAGTGTGTAGGATATTTGGATTTTTTAAAGCGATGTTGTAATTTGGATAGAAAGTGAACATGATTGTTCCTACATTCAGAGAGGTCTCAACAGTACCTATGACAGCACGTTGGTACTGGTGATATCTTTTGTCCAATAAAGCAATCCTAGCAAAGATAGGAAGGCCTTTTCTGCCATGATAACTTACTGTAAGCCTGATAGCACCAAAGTGCATATGGGTATACCCTTGAGCTATCCATTGCTGAATAAACTCAGGAGGTATTCCAAGATTTATGAACTGCTCTAATCCAATGGCTTGAACAGGACACTGATCAAAGCTTAAGGTTTGAACATACTCTTTGATAGATTTGACTGAGGGCTTTATAAGAGAACAAATGGTTCGGGTTAGGCTAGATTTGTTTCTTTGGAAGGCATCATAAGGGTTTAGAAAGGGTAGACTGGTTTCTTAGATCTTTTTATCATCAGGGATATAGCTAAGTTCATAAAGGTAGTCTATTTTGGATGAGTGGGATCTTTTGAAGGTTACAGATGGAGGTATGGTAACAGTTAAGGGAATTGAAGGAGTAGTTCTAAAGGAAGGAGAGGGTTCTATAGGTTCATTGTGAGAAGAAGAAGAAGTAGAAGGTTGATCAGCATTAACAGTAACATTTTCCATGAGTAAAGAAATTAAATTTGTATTAAATATTCTTTAAAACAAATTTCACAACATATAAAGATATTATAATATATGTTGACCTTTGAGGACCAAGAAGAGGGTTGAATTAGTGAAAAATTTAAAATTTGGAGGGAAGGATTTGATGAGATGGAAATAAAAGATGTAAGAGAAAAGTTAAAAACACAAGATTTTATAATGGTTCGGGTGTTAATGAACCCTATGTCCACTATCTAATTCTTCTAATTGGATATTCTACTATCACGAAATGATGTCTTCAAGCTCATACCAAACCTTTACACTATGTGTTTTATGGCTCACACATAACCTTACAATTTGTGTTTCAAGGCTCACACAAAACCTCTCACATGTTTTCTCAAAAGTTCACACTTAACCTATACAAAAGTTTTACAACTAGGCTAACTCTCAAACTCAAAAAAACTAGTGTTTAATGCTAACACCCAACAATAACAACTCACACACAAGAATTGAATGTATAAAGGTTGAGAAATAAAATTGCAAAAGTTTGGCTATAATCAACATTTTTCTCTTGCATTCAAGTCCATTTGATGGAGTATTTATAGCTAACAATCGCCAAAGAGACATTACAAGTAAAACCATTTCTAAATCTTTGTATTGTGATGGTCAGATCTTATATTAAATATCTATTAAACAGATTTCACGGTTGTGACTGATCATTTATTGTCGCTATTTTTCTTCTTGCACTAAAATTGTTGAAATCACGATAGATAATCTCATTTCTATCTAAGACTAGTCCACGTGGCACACCACCATTGGTCTTATAAGAAAAAAAAGTCGTTATATTCTTCCAGCAAGACAAAAGTTGTGGTCACAATTTATTTTCTTTTAGGATGTGATGGCCACCGCTAATCCTTCTATTTGACAAGGAGATGTTACTCTATCAAGTTGCGGTCTTGATCAACATTTCAACCTCATAAATTTTGATATATCAATGACTCTTTGGGACACTTGGCATGTTCTTGTTGAGGATTTGATTCCTTCTAGACAAATGCATAAGTCGTGATCGCGAAGATGGATGCGACTTCCACCAAGAATTCTTCTATTTTAACTTTATCACTTTCTTGGCTAAATCGCAGTTGTAATTTCCTCTGCAAAATCATCTAACCCAAATTCATCCATTCTTCTTACAAGATAGTTGTCATGAATTTTATGTTCGACACTACAAATTAGGATATCATTCACAATACTTGAAACTTAAACTCTCATTTAACTTTCAGTGCCAACCTATCTAAAAATTTGCAAAATTAACATTTAAAATTGATGTTAGAACATATCAATCTACATTATCGAGATCAAAAGAGAGTTCTGACTTAGGTTTGACCAATCCAGTCCAAAAATCTCCTTTTTTATTTTGACAATTCAGATTGATTTTTCAAGGGATAAAGAATGCATAAGTGTGAAGTTGAGCTGATTTGTCAATGTTTAACAATTTAAACTTGTTACGATACCAATTAAACTTAAAATGTAACAAAACTAATTAAAATTGCTCCCCCTCAAATTATACTCCCCCTTAATTATAGCATGCAAGTTCACTCTCCCCCTTTTTCAAGATCAAGAGAAAGAATAATGCAAGTTTAAAGATAAGTATAAAGTTATGCAAATAAAGAATATTAAGAACAACCATAGAGGGAACAAAAACTTCAACTTATATTTATATCAAACAAATACAAAATAAAGTCAAACATAAAATAAAAAAACTTATTGGATCACATACTTAGGCTAAAGATAAAAAGAACCTAAACAAAAAAAGAATGTTGGGCAAAGGTTAAAAAGAGATGTCACATTAGTATATCTTTTTAAAGCCTAAGTAAGAAAAACAAGAGGAGTGGAGAGATTTCACGATCAGTATCTTTAACTTAAAGGTTAAAAAGAGAATCAGTTGGGCAAAGGATATGAAATTGAGTCCCCAAAATCCTAAATACTAACCCATACGCACTCGCTTTTGATTCAACCCTTTTGTTTATGGTGACGATGCACATGAACTCATTGACAATCTTTTCATACCCTAGTTCATCTTAGAATATGAATTCATTCCACCCTAAGTTAAAAAGAAAGGAATGAATCTCTTCCTCGATTCCAAGAGATTTAAGGAGAAAGGTGGAAGGGATTTTGTTGGCTTGGATGATTTTATTTGTTTTGGCTTTAAACCTCTCTTTTTCTTCCTTGGTTATCCATGTCATAAGGTGAAGGTAAGGACGGCCTTGAGGTTGGGCAATGCCCTTCCCCTTTTTCACTCTAGTTAGTTTCTTTGTTTGGTGCCATGAAGGGTGAAAGAGTTTTCGAAGGATTAAGAAGGGATTAAGAGGGAAGATGATGATAGATGAAGAGAAAAGTAAAAGTGGATTAAGGAGTGTTAAGATGGCTTAAATAGACAAATAAATGATAACAAAAAAAAAGCTAAGAAATGCATTAAATGAGGAGCAGGCACTAATTGATAGTCAAATCAATCAATGTCTAGTAGTTATTAGAATTCACGATCGTTATTAACTGGTTGCAATCGCTAATTACAAATTTTATGAGTAACGGATAAGATTTCCTCGAAAATCAAAGGAGTCAAAGGTTAACAAATTTGAAGTTTGAAAAAATTCATGTTGGTGATCTAAAATCGTGACAGCGAATGAATTTTAATGAGTACCTATAAATAGCGACCGTGAATTACAAGGCAAAACAAAAATTAATGAGAATTAGGAATTGGCCTTTCCAGATGTGACCAACTTAATGTAATGATGATCAATTCAAGCAAATTGGCATAGAAAAATGTAATTACATAATGAATTAACGCATCCAAAGCATTCAACATACATAATATTAAACATATCATTCAATGAATCAAATTGACAAACATAATGAAGAATATGAAGTGAGATCAATTTTCACCCTAGGGAGCTTCCATCTAGCATCCCAGTTCCCTCTTGAAGAAGTTCATTCTTTCTTCATTAAAGGGTTTAGTGAAAATGTCCTCAAAGTTGGTGATTGGTGTCAATAAATTCAAACACTACATTAGCATTTGGGACATGAACTTTAAGAAAATGATGTTGAATGTCAGTATGCTTACTTCTTGAATGTTGGATAGGATTCTTTGAAAGATTTATTGCATTTGTGTTATCAAATTTAATGAAAATGTGATCAACATCTTTGCCATAATCCTTGAGTTTGTTGTTTCATCCAAAGAACTTGGGTGCAACAATAACCCACTGTCATATATTCCACGTCGATGATGGATAAGGCAACCAAAGCTTGCTTCTTACTAAATCAAGAGACTAAACAATCACCTATGAATTGGCAAGTTCCAAAATGCTTTTTCTATCTAATAAACTATAGGCATAATCCGGATCCAAATATCTAAGAAGACTAAAAGATGAATTCTTAAGATACCATAATCCTAAACGCAATGTGCCATGTAAATATTTAAGAATCCTTTTGACAACATTTAAATATGATTCCTTAAGGCAAGATTAGAACCTAGCACATATGCAAACATTAAATATTATGTTTGGTCTAGATGTAGTAAGGTAGAGGAGAGAGCCAATCATACCTTTATACCTTTTTTTCATCAATTGGCTTGCCTGATTCATCTTTGTCAAGCTTGATAGTTGCACTCATCAGAGTCTTTGCTACTTTACATCCATCCATGTCAAATCTTTTGAGTAGATCCGTTGTGTACTTGGTTTAGTTGATGAAGATGCCCTCTTTGGTTTGCTTGATTTAAAGACCAAGGAAAACCTTGAGCTCACCCATCATGCTCATCTCAAATTCCTTAGTCATACACTTACCAAAATCTTCACAAGAGATTCATTAGTAGCACCAAATATAATATCATCAATATATATTTGTACAATAACTGTATCTTTATTGTGACTTTTGACAAATAAAGTTTTATCAACCTTGTCTTTTTCAAAATAATTTTATAAATGAAATTAACTAAACCTTTTATACCAAACTCTTGGAGCTTGTTTCAAATCATACAAAGCTTTAGTTAATTTGAAATAATGATTTGGAAAAGCATGAGATTCAAAACTAGAAAGTTGTTCAACATAAGTTCCTCCTTAATGAAACCATTTAAAAATGCATTGTTCATATGCACTTGAAAAAGTTTAAAATTCATGTGACATGTCAATGCTGAAAGAATGCTAATACCCTCTAATCCTACTACGAGGGTAAAGATTTCATTATAATCAATGCATTCCTCATTGTTATAATCTTTTGCAACCAATTTAGTTTTATTTTTTGTAATAAAACCTTGCTCATCTAACTTATTCCTAAACACCCATTTGCATCCCATAACAGGGTGTTCCTTAGGCCTCAGAACAAGTTCCCAAACTTTGTTTCTCTTAAATTAGTTTAGTTCCTCTTGCATAAAAATCACCTAACTATCATCATCAAGAGCCTTATCAATAAATTTTGGCTCATATTAAGAAACAAATGTAAGATTATTTTCTAAAGCATAAAGTTGAGATCTAGTACTTATTCCCTTGAATGTCTCACCAATGATAATATCCCTTGGGTGACGTTTGGACAATCTCTAATCCTTGTGAAATTCTTGAGCTGGGTTTTCCACTTATTGTGGCTAAGATTCCTCAACTTCTTGTGATGACTTCTTACCCTCAAGATCAATCACCATTTCTTTTAGAGTTGAATCAAGCTCTAACTTCTTATATTCACTTGCAAGATTATCAATAAGAAAACTTTTCCCAAGATCAAGTTTACTAGATTCATTAAACATAATGTGAATTGAATCTTTAACAACCATAAAACTTTTATTGAATACCATATAGGCTTTACTAAAGGTGAAGTAACCCAGAAAAATGCCTTCATTTATTTTTAATCAAATTTTTTAAAGTTGTCATTGGTATTAAGAATGCAATATTTGCACCCAAAAACTCTAAGGTTTGAAAGCTTAGGTTTTCTACCATTCCATAGCTCATAAGAATTTTTGTTTAGAATGGGTCTTTAAAAAACATGATTAGCAATATAATTAGGTAAAAAAAAATACTCATTGAGCATAGATCTAGTCATCTCTACTAATGTCCTATTTTTCCTTTCTACAACACTATTCTATTATGGTGTTCCAAGAGAAGAAAAATTATGAGAAATCCCATTCTTTAAGTAATAAGTTTCAAAAGATTCATTTTGAAATTCCTTTCTATGGTCACTTTAAATAGAAGAAATGAAGTTACCTCTCTCATTTTGAACTCTTTTGGCAAAAGTTTTAAAGCATCAAAAGTGCCATTCTTATGAGCAAGAAATGATACCTAAGTAAACCTAGAGTAATCATCAACTAGGATAAATGTATAATGTTTTCCACCTAGACTAGCACTCCTAATAGGTCTAATAAAGTACATGGGGATAAGTTGAAGAGGTCTTGAAGTACTTACAACATTCTTTGCTTTAAAGGAAGTTTGGTGTTGATTCCTCATTCGGCAAGGTATACATCTTGTTTAGCGTGAAAAGACCTTCTACTTGTTCTCCTTTAGATAGACTTTTGTAGGAGCTTCATGCTAGCATGACCAAGTCTTCTATGTCAAAGCCAAGCTTCATTGCTCAGAGACATAAGACATTTGAAAGATTGGTTAGCCAAATTGTCTAAGTCAATTAAGGTATTACCTATACTTTCACCCTTAAATACTACCTTCATATCCACCAAGGTGGTAACTCGACATTTTCTAAGGTTAAAGGTGACTTTATTACCTTTATCACATAACTGACTTACACTTAATAAATTATGTTACAAACCTTCAACTAAAAAAACATTGTCAATAAGTGAACAACCATTCTTACCAATTATTCCAGTGTCAATTACTTTACCCTTAGTATTGTTCCAAAATGTGACATTGTCACCTTTCTTTTCTTTTATGGCTATAAATAACTTATTATTTCTTGTCATGTGCTTTGAGCACCCACTATCTACATGTTAATCACTATCTTTATTGGTGGTTATCAAACATTCTTCTAATACACAAACAAATTCTCTTTATTTAGGTACCCAAACATACTTGGGTCCTTTGGGATTAGGTCTTGAAGGGTCCTCTAATTTGAGGCGAGCCTTCCTAATATAGCATAAAATGTTTATGTGACCAAACTTCATATAATACTGACATTGGAGATTAAACTTATGAGTCTTTCTCTTATGCACAACCTTAATATGAGTAGGAGGTCATTTCATTCTATAGTGGTGAGAGTGTATGCATATGCAAGAATGATTAAGAGTGGAAGAGAATTTTTTATGTGTTCTTGGGTGAGTATACTTCTTAGTGTACATGTACGCATGGTTGGCCTTTTTAGGCTTAGTTTTTGAGCCTTAAACTACATTTCCCTTGCCCTTAGGCATAGGTGGCTTAGAGCTAGGAGCACTCTTCCTGTCAATTACCTTAATACTTAAAGTTTTAGGTATTGATACTTTAATGAATGTTGTGAGAGAGGGTGCAGATGAAGAGGCTCCATTGAAGCCTACACCATGTCTTACTAGAGGAGGTCTTTGAGATACAATAAGTGTATCTAAAGCTTCCTTCCCCTTATGGAACTTAGAGATAGAATTTCTAAGTTCAATTACTTCTTTATTTAAGGAATTATTTTCCTTTCTCAAGGAGCTAAGAGAAGATGATGGCTTAAAAGGACTCTCTACAAATTTTTTAAGTTCTTCATTAGAAGTTCTCAACTCACTTACAAGCTCATTTAAAGATTTAAATTCATCCTCCAATTTTGAGCATTTCTTCTTGTAAGTTTTCATTTGTGATTTATACTTATCACATCTCAAAGTAAAAGCTTCAAAAAGCTTATCATCATATGCATCATAATTATCACTAGAGTAAGGAGAAGAACTTATCTCATTAAAAGAGTCCTCTTATGCCATGAAGAAAAGATTGGCCACTTACGCACTAGAGTTATCATCCCAAGTGGCTTTAAATCTTTTCTTATTCTCCTTGTCCATTTTCTTCTTCTTCTTCTTCAACTTGGGGCAATCATACTTAATGTGACCTTGCTTGCCACACTTATAGTAGGTCACTTCAATTTTCTTTTCCTTGAGGTTGGGAGATACCTTATTAAAGTTCCTCATATACTTCCTTCTCCTTACTATCATCATCATTACTTGAGACAACTTTCACCTCTTTACCTTTGGTTGATGATTTAAGGGTAGGGTCTTCTTTTTATTTTATCATTTTTGTCCCCCTGCCTCTCATCTTCCTCATTTCCTTATCCTTCTTCAATGCCATCTCATAAGTGAAAAGCTTGCCTATGAGAACATCTATTGACACCTTTCCAATTTTTGGATTGGACTCTTAAATATTACACACTCTAATAGCAAACTTTTCAAGAGGTAAAGATTTGAGTATTTTGGTGTCTACCTTATGAATTGTGAGAATTCTATTGAATTTCTTCATGTTTGTGATAATGGACATGAGTCTATTCATCATGTCAGTGATGCTTTCATTGTCTTTCATCATGAATAGCTCTCATTCTGTCACATACATTTCTAGCCTGCTAAACTTCACCAATGTTATATCTTCATGATAATTCTCCAACGCCTTCCAAATTACATAGGTAATAAGGCAATGTTGTCCTCTTCCAATCTCCTCTCTTGACAAAGAGCTAAGAAGATTATGATTGCCCTTCTATCCATTCGTCCCTTGGGATCAATTCTTCACTTTCATCAACCACCTTGGTAGGAGGCTTCCATTCTTTTGCTACTATGTCCCATAGATCCATCACATCTTTGTCTAAATATATCTCCATTCTATACTTTCAATGAGTATAGTCTGATCCAACAAAGTAGGGCTTGAGATAGGTATGGCTTCCTTCTTACGCTATTGGTCTTTTCTCACACACTCAAGATTTTAATTGAGACTAAACTCTGATACCACTTATAGGCCCTTGAACACCAAGAAGGGGTTGATTGGTGGAAAATTTAAAATTTAGAGGGAAGAATTTGATAAGATGGAAATAAAAGATGTAGGAGAAGAGCTAAAGACATAAGATTTTATAATGGTTCAGGTGTTAACAAACCTTATATCCACTCTTTAATGCTTCTAATTGAGTATTCAACTTTTACTAAATAGTGTTTTCAAGCTCACACCAAACTTTTACACTATGTATTTTATGGCTCACACACAACATTACAATTTGTGTTTTAAGGCTCATACAACCTCTCAAGTATTTTTCCTAAAGGTTCACACTTAACCTATATAAGAGTTTTACAACTAGGATAATTCTCAAACCTAAAAACACTGGTGTTTAAGGCTCACACCCAACAATAACAACTCACATACAATAATTGAACGTACAAAGTTTGAGAAATAAAATTGTAAGAGTTTTGTTATAATTAATGTTATTCTCTTACATACAAGTCCATTTGGTGGTGTATTCATAGGCAACAATCACCAAAAAGACGTTATAAATAAAACAATTTCTAAATCTCCAAGTTATGTTGGGCAGATCTTGCATTAAATGTCTGTCAGATAGATTTCAGAGTCGTGACTGATCATTTGCAGTTGTGATTTTTCTTCTTGCACTAAAATTGCTAAAATCATGGTAAAGAATCTTATTTGTATCTAACAGCTAGTCCACATGGCACGACACCATTGGTGTTCCAAGAAAAATAGTTATTATGTTCTTCGAGCCAGACAAAAGTCATGATCACAATTTATTTTCTTGTAGGACACGTTGGCCACCGCTAATCCTTCTATTTGATAAGGAGATGTTACTTCATCAAGTCGTGGTCTCGACCAACATTTCACCCTCGTGAATTTTGATATACCAACATCTATTTGGGACACTCGGCATGCTCTGGTTGTACTTGATTCCTTCCAAGCAAATGCAAAGTTGCGGTCATAAAGATGGACACAACTTCCATCGTAAATTCCTCTGTTTCAATTTCATCACTTTTTTGGCTAAATGGCGGTTGTGAATTCCTCTACGACATTGTCTAACCAACATCATTCATTCCTCTTGCAAGATAGCGGTCGCGAATTTGATGTTCGCCATCGTGAATTAGGATGTTTTTCATAATACTTAAGACTTAAATGCAAAGCCACAGTCACAAATATGGAAATGACTTCCATCGCAAATTCCTCTGTTTCAAATTCATCACTTTCTTGGGTAAATGGCGGTTATGAATTCCTCTACGAAATTTTCTAACCCAACTTCATTCATTCTTCTTGCAAGATAGTGGTTGCAAATTTGATGTTTGCCACCGTGAATTAGGATGCTTTTCATAATACTTGAGATTTAGACTCTTATTCAACTTTCAATGCAAACCTATGTAAAAATATGCAAAATCAACACTTAAAATTGATGTTAGAACATATCAATCTACATTATGAAGATCAAAAGAGAGTTTTGACTTAGGTTTGACCAGCCTAATCCAATAATATAGCATCCAAAAATACATAATATATCATAAAAATATTCAATAACATATAAATTTTTGAATTTCATTTATTAATCATTTTAAAATTTAAACAACTTCTAAATTAAATCCTTTACGATCAAGAAAAACTACAACCTAATTACAAAATGCAAACTAACAATTATAACTAATAAAGATAATTATGTAAAAATTTAAAATAGTACAACCAAAATTCACTAAAATTCAAAATTGCTCTACTACATTATTTAAATTACACCAAAATTCAAACAAATTCACATGTAACTAAATTTTCACTAATTTTTTCTCAATTTAATCAATTTACAATAGATTACAAAATGTATACTAACTTTACACTAAATTTAATAAATTTATGATAAATTTACACAATTAATAAATTTACAATAAATTTATAAAATTTATGCTAAATATTCACAATCTACAAAAAAAAAATAACATAATTTAATTTACAAATTCAATATACAATATTTCTAAATTTACGATATTTAAAACTCACAATATTAATACAAAAAAACTTCATAATTTACAATATTTACAATCTACAAATAAAATTTACAAAATTTAACTTACAAATTCAACTTACAATACGTTCAATATTTAAAATTCGCAATATTCAATATTCACAATCTACAAAAAAAAATTAACAAAATTTAATTTACAAATCCAATATTTGCAATATTCACAATCTACGAAAAAATTAATAGCATTTAATTTATATATTCAATATACAACCTTTTCAAATTTACAATATTTCCAGCAAATTAATCAAATTTAACTCACAATATTAGTATAAAAAACCAATAATCCTAATTAACAAAATCTACAATAAAAAAAAATTATACAAAAACTTCACAATATTCTTAATCAATATATACAACAACTTCAAAATCTCTCATAATCCTGATTAAGAGAGTTTGAGATAGGTTCACAGGAGAGAGAGATGAAGAGAGATTAAGACGAGGAGAGAGTGGGAGAGGGGAAACATACCTAAATCGGTAGTGAGTGAGGCCTTCAATGGCATCAATGGTGAAGGAGTTTTAGAGATTAAGAGAGAAAGAGAGAAGGAGACTAGAGAAAGAAAGAAGAAGAGAAAGGCTTTTGCGCAAATATGAGAAGGAATTTACTGACAAAATTTTGATAAAACTGCCATGCCAGATTAATAAATCCATTGGTATATTCATCAATAAATAAAATTAATTTCAATAAAAAATTTAATGACGAATTACCTACGACATAAATAGTGTGTCTTTCATGCGTGACTTTTTGCTTACTAGTCGTAGAAAAATTTATCAGTAAATTCATCAAAAAATAAAATTTATTTCAATAAAATATAATTGATGGATTACAAATAGTATGGATGACAACCATTTTCCCACATGACTTTTTGCCTGCCATTTGTTAGTAATAGTTTGCGCTAAAGATTGGTGTTATTATTTACTGACAAATTGCTTCAGTCAATAAATGCATACAATGTTTCATTAGCAATATATTGCTACATATGAACTTTGATTTCTTCTTTTCATCCATCATTGATAGGTCAAAATTTGCCATTGGATTTATTTTTGTCGGCAAATTTTGTCGATATTTACCTATTTTCTTGTAGTGATTGAGGTTTACATTAACGACATGATTTTCAAGAGTCACCAAGCTAAGGACTATGCTAAATATCTTAAAGAAGTGTTATCAATCTTTGCCTGGTATAATATGAAGCTCAACCCAAAAAAGTGCATTTTCAAAGTTTAAGCAAGAAAGTTCTATTGGAATTCATAATTTCCAAAGAGACATTAAAGCTAACTTGGATAAAATCTAAGCCATTCTTGACATATCGCCTCCCAAATCTATCATTGAAGTTCAGAAGCTTAATGAAAGAATCATTACCTTGGGAAGATTCATTTTATGTTCAGCCCGGTGTTGCCTACTATTCTTTAAGAGGTTAAGGAACCTCAAAAACTTCTCATAGACTAAAGAGTGCTAGAGAGTGTTTAAAGATTTAAAGGTATTCTTCAGCTTATCCCTTATGCTTAGCCACCTTAAACAAAAGGAACCCCTCGTTATGTATCCAGTTGCCACCAAAGAGATAGTTACATTTAACTTGACCAGAGAAGAAGATTGGGTAAAGAGGTTGATCTACTATGTCAGCAAAGTTTTAAAAGGGGTTGAACTATAATAGCCCATACATGAAGCGTTAACCTAGCCATATAGTAAAACTTAAGTAATACTTTCAAGTTCACACTATCACTGTCCATATAAATCAACTAGTTCAAAAAATACTTTCAAAAATAAATACCTTGAGATGAATAGTTGAATGGCAATTTGGCTTTGTCAGTTTGACTCAAGTATGAGCCAAGCAGGCACTAAATGCTTAAGTACAAGCAAACTTTGTAATAAAGTTGATAGGACTAGAGCTAGAGCAAAAAGTCATTCCTAATAAAGAAAAGTGAAAGCTATTTATCAATAGTGCCTCTAGAATAAATGAGGTAAAAGGTAGTGTAATCCTAAAAGGCTCAAGCTAAGCTACTATTAGGTATGCTTAAACATTAAATTTTTGAGTTATTAACAATGTTGTAGAATATGAAGCTTTAATTATCGGGCTATAACTGGCATAAGAGGTCTAAACATGATGTATCTCAATCCATAATGACTCACAATTAGTGGTTCAATAGTTATTAGGCGACTATGTTGTCAAAGATCCCACCATGCTCAAGTATATGAAGCAATGTTAAGCATTCACTAGTGAACATTGAGATGAAGGAAGGAAGTTAAAGTTTAGAACAAATCCCTTATACTTATAATGAAGATGTAGATTTGCTAGTTAAGCTAGTTATCTCCCCTCAGACCACTTTACTTAATGGAATCTTATCAGAAGAAAGGGATTAGCTCAACATCCTTCAAAAAGCCAATATAATAATTATTATCAAAGAACACAACTAGATGATCCCTCTTATCAAATATCTGAAGTATAAATCACTTCCTACAGACTTCAAAAAAGCTCAGGTTATCACTAATAAAGCCATTGATTATTTAGAAGAAGGTAATAATTTGTATAAGTTGTCTTACAATTAACCCTAGCATAGGTATGTCTCATTAGAGGATAAGAATTGTGTTTTGTAGGACATCTATTAAGGCATTTATAAAGCCCATAAAGTTAACACCAAATTGGCTTGAAAGGCAATTTTGTTCAACCACTTCTAGCCTTTCATATTTAAAGATGCAAAAGAACTTGTGTGAAGATGTGATGCTTACTAAAGACACAGTTTGATCCATCGATAATCCTTATCCAACTAGCAGTTATTGGCTCAACTTGGATTTTCTCTAAATGGGAAATTAACATCTTCGATCCTTTTTCACAAGCAGTCGAGTAGAAAAAGTTTGTTATGGTAGCCATTGATCACTTTTTCAAATGCCATAAATTGAAGCCCTTGCCACCATCATCTCGGCCAAAGTGCTAGACTTTTTCTAAAGGCATGCTAGTTTGATATTTTAAAGGTACTCATCACTAATAATGGGAAGCAGTTTGATCGTAAGCATCTCAATTCTTATTGTCTTAACCTAGCCATTAACCTCAAGTTCACCTTAGTAACTCATCCTCAAACGAATAGGATGATTGAAGTAACTAATAGAATCATCTTGTAGAGGCTTAAGAAATAGTTGAAAGATGTTTACAGTGTATGAATAAACTAACTTAATCATATTTTATAAGCCTTTCACCTGACCCCAAGAACTACCATGGGTGAGACACCATTTTTCTTAGTCTATGGGATGGAAGTAGTCATCCTTGTCAAAATTGGCCTCCCTTATTATCGAGTGCTTCACCATTATTCTAACTAGAATAAGTTTTAGCTCTGCTAGTGGTGTAAATGAATCAAGATAGCTTACAAACTACTCAACATTGACTCAAGAAATACTCAAAATTAACTCGAGCTTAATCAAATCGAGCCCAAGACTCAAGTAATCAAGTGAATTGAATTTGAGTATTAAATAACTTAACTTGAGAGGCATACAAGCCTAATCTAACTTAGGTAATATGAAGTAATTTTACTAATTTATCCTTTAAATATGTCATATTTACAATATTATCCAATAGTATATAAAGTAAAAACCTAGGTAGGACAATGTTTTACCTTTCTTCTATTTATTCCCTATTGCATTTCTTGCCACTCTTTTATTTGTTACCTATGTTGTTTAATAGTCACTCTCTAACAGCTAGCCAAATTGTAGCCCTTACCTTCTTTTATCATTGTTCAACGCTACTTCAGTCGAGCTTAACTTGAAATTCCTCTTCAATTCTCTTATCCCTCATCTTTTGTTTTATTTGAAAATCTAAGATTATAGTTTTTATACTAAGAATCTTTCATTATGGCATTGGAAGCAGAGCTAAACAAAAGTTGCAGTAAGTTTTATATTATCTCTTTTTCACTATTATTTTTGAATATTATTTGTTTGTTATTGGTATGGTATTTGAATGTTAGTAAGGTGTAAGGTGTTCATGGTTTTGCTTGAATGAGGCGTAACTACATTACTTTTTTTAAAATTATGTCTTCTTGTTATAGTCTTTCATTATTCTATTTGATTCACTTTAAAAATAGGCATCTAATTGTATGTTGTTATGAATGTTATATGTCTGAAAATTTCAAGTTCCATAAGAGATCTTAAAGTTCTACGATTGAATCATCTAACCTATTTTCAATTGTTCAAAAGTTATGTTTTTCTTTTTTTGCCTTGTTTAATTTATTTTCTTCTTGGCAAGTTACGAAATACGTATGTAATAATGCAAAGAAAGAGGTATGAGCTAATTACAAAGTTTGCTAGTGGTGAAAAATGCCAGCTTCAACCTATTAAATTACATTTCCTTTTAAAAATTTTAGATAATTAGTGTTCTAGTTAATTCATAATTTTCCTTCAGTTATTTCTATTACACATGTGATATGGTATCATGGAAGGATATACTTAATACGTGATTGATCAATATTCTCAGCATTGCCTTAAGGTTGGTGTTGTTGTGTGATTTTGGTTGACGGGTGTTATGTATGTTGTGTGAGATGTTATTGGTATGGGAATGAATTACAAGTGAGTTTTAGCACTAGGTATCGATGTTATTGGGTTGTAAGGTCTGGTTATGAGTTTCAAGTTGGGAATTTACGTCAATGGGATAACTTTTATTGCTTGGTATCTTTCATATTGAATCAATTGATCTTCCATTCAATTATTTATATTTTTTTTGAAATGTCTTTTAGTTTCTTTTTGCTCTAGCTTCTCATTTTCAGACTAATAAGTTTGTTAAAGATTGGTATTGATGTTTTATAACTATTTCTTTGCTATTTGTTTTCTTTTGTTAGTTATTATTAGTAATATTCCATAGTAGTAATATCTCATTCTTACTTACAATAAATGGTTTTTCCAGTAGTACAAGTTCTACTGCATTTTTATTAATCATTAATTGTAGTGTATTAATAAATCAATTTTTTAAATAATGATATTTATATTTGTCTAGTACTTTTATATATGTCAACGAAATGAATGCAATATTAATTTATCAAAATGTGAAATAATTTGATAGTGATGTACTTTATGTGTGTGTGTGTGTGTAACAATATTTATATATAACTCCCATAATATCGACAATGTATATATTTAATTTAATTGCTTCTAAGATTTAATTTTTAGCTTTTATTTTCTTTACAGATATGTCCTCTCCACTTGAAGTTTCCTCAACACCATTAAATGCTTTGGGCAACATTCATCAAGTAGTCAAGTCTAGATTGATAAGACTACAACAAATAAGACTTTGGATACTAATACCACTAAAGATTATATAAAAGAGGTAGATGATTCTCAATTTGGAAAGAAGAAAAGGGCAAAAACTTTAATGGTTTGGTTAGAATTTAAAAAAAATGGATCTTTCTTATAAGTGTAAGAAAGTTAAGTGCATCCATTGTAAGACTAAGCTTTCCATAGTTGCAATTAAAAGTACTACCCATTTTACAAGACTTTTAAATAGGTGTGTGGTGATGGAAGGTCTTTCAAAAGCAAAAACAAAGGATAAATTTTCAAGTAGTTGATTTTGAATGTCAGTAACAAAATGTGAGACTTGTTCTTACATATGACAAGTTTAATAAGGGAAAAATGAGAGAGTCTATTGCACATTAG
Source organism: Omphalea diandra (assembly GCA_949677035.1). NCBI lineage: Eukaryota > Viridiplantae > Streptophyta > Magnoliopsida > Malpighiales > Euphorbiaceae > Omphalea > Omphalea diandra. The sequence goes on from CATIWR010370227.1 coordinate 58,653, forward strand.
ATCCTAACATGAGCATCCTTTTACAATTTTGAAGGAGGAAGGTTTTAATATGATGCAAAGGCATGGGATGTCTGAATGGGAAAAAAAATTCACACAACACCATTAAAAAAGACTATGTACAAGTGTATGAAATGGAGAAGAAAAAATTGAAGTCATTATTCAAGAATGTTACTAAAATTAGTGACAACATATAAGTGGAAGTCAACTAATCAAAAGATCAAGTACATAGTTCTCACGAAACATTTTATCAATTTCAATTAGAAATTGCAGAAACATGTTCCTAGCTTTGTTCATATACCTCCTCCTGATGGTGGTGTTGAGATAGTTGACAATATTTATAAGTGTTTGAAGGATTAGGGTATTGAGAATAAGGTGTATACCATTTCCATAGATAATGCCTTAAATAATGATATAGCAATTCAAATTTTGGCAAACACTTTCTCGAGAAATAAAAAGTTGATTTATGTTATTTCATATGCGATGTTGTGCACACATTTTAAACCTTATGATTCAAGATGGTTTTTCAAAATTAATAATATTATTGAGGACATACATGATAGTGTAACTTTCATCAATCAAAATGAAGCAAGACTTATGGTGTTTTCTAAGATTGTGCAATAATTACAATTGCCTTATAGAAAGCTTATTATTGTATACAAAACAAGTTGGAATTCCACTTAAGAGATGTTGTCGATAGCAGTCAAATTCAACAAGGTGTTCCAAGATTCAAAGAGTGATAACCACACTACTATAGTTGTCTAAGTAATGAAGATTGGTCGAAAATAAAAAAAAGTTTGTGAATTTTAGAAGTCTTCAATTAACCACTAATATAGTCGCTAGGAATAAGTATCCAACTTCAAATCTATTTCTTCATAAAGTCTATAGAGTAAAAGTCTAATTGCGTAAGTAGTTTCAAAGTGAAGATACATTTGTTCATGATATGATTAAAGCTATGAAAGAAAATTTTGACAAATAGTAGGGGAATGTAACTAATTAATGTTTATTATCGCCATCTTAGGTCCTAGGTGTAAAATGATGGTAATTGAATTTTGTTTCCCTAAAATGTATCCCGAACAAAAAGCTCATGAGAATGTTAGCAAAGTTTGAAATGCTTTTTATGAGTTATATGTTGAATATATGACTAAATCTTAATTTAATAATCATTACTAGGTGGCGAAACAGTTGTCAGTGATATAAGCAATAACGTAAGCGATCAAGCTTCTTTTGGGTGATCAAAATTTGCTAAATTTGTGAGAATAGTTGAAACTATTCTACCAATAAAATCTAACTTAGATAATTATTTTGAAGAGAAGTGTTATATTTATGAAGGAGATTCAAAATAAATTGATGTTCTAGAATGGTAGAAAGTGAACAATTTGAAGTATCAAATCTTATATAAAATTCCTCGAGACATTTTTATTATTCCAATCACAATTATGGCTTCAGAAGCTACTTTCAGTGCAGGGAATTGGGTCATTGATACATAAAAAGCTTCTTTGTCACCTGAAATGATAAAAGTTTTACTTTATGGAGGTGATTGGTGTTACAATCTTCATGAAGTAAAGAAGAAGAATAAAGTAAGTTTATTTTCATTTATTTTTTTTGTCATGCAATGTAATTTTTATTGTTTTATGTTAAATGGAAAAAATGAATTTTTTTTCTTTGTAGAAAGAGAAGAAACCAATGGAGATTGCCCTTCCTATTTCTCGATGAAAGTTCCACATGACTAAGACAACACTTGTTCTTTTAGACATAATTAGGTTGTTTTATTTTTTATTTTTCATTTTTATGTTTTATCTTACTCTTTTGGATTGTGTTAATATAAATCAAGTTAGTGATTATGAAGTAATGTCCAAGTACTTTTAAGCTTTTATAGGTTATTTCTTTATGTGGTATCTTGCAATAATTTATATTTGTCTATACTAGCATTTTGAGCTTTTACAAGTGTTTCTTCATGTTGCAACTCTATATTTGTTAACACCATATTATAAGAATTTTTTTGGAATAATATTTAACTCATTTTATAATTTTCTATTTTAATTTTTAGGATTGTTTTCAATGGACTTCAAGCATTGGAAGGTGAATGTTTTATGTTTTATATGGGATTTAGTTAAAGTTATTTTTTCCTATCATTTTTAAAATTTGTTAGACTTTTATATGAAATTTGTTAAAGTTGTATTTTCTTAATATGGCTATTTGAATTTGAACATGTAATTTATGAGTTTATTCTTTATTGTAATTGATTAAATTGTAGAATATCGATATATAATTGAAGAGACAAATATATATTTGAGCTTATTCAAATTGAAATTCCAATTTATAGGATTCATAAAAATATATATATAAATAAACAAGCCTAATCAAGTCAAGCTTTAGTATTAAAGTATTTGATCAAGCTCGAGCTTGAAAACTAAAACTCGATCGAGCTCGAGCTTCGAGCCTGACAGAATTCGACTCGATTACACCCTTAAGTTTTGCCATAACCTTGACTTTCTAACAAAAAAGCACGAAGATGTTGCCATTTGAACCGCTACATATAAGCAAATAGTAGCTCAGTTCCATAACAGAAAAGTGAAGCATCAAACTCTCAAAATAGGAGACCTAATCTTGAAAATACCTGATGTGACCAAAGAGGTAGACGTTGGCAAGCTTGATGCCAATTGGGAAGGACCTTATAAAGTCATCAGAGTAATAGGACCTACAACTTATAAACTAGAAGCTATGCATGGAAAACTCATTCCTCGTACATAGAACATGGATAATCTTAAGAAGAACTTTATTTGATAAATAACCTTAATTGTTCCCTACTCTAAATAGGCTCGAGCTTGATCTCAATCTTTGTACTTCTATCATTCAATGAGTACAAAAGGGTCTTCGTCCTTCTTTCTCATATTTTTTGGTTGTTATTCAACTAAGTTCACACTATTAAAGCATTTACCGAGCGCATTAGCCTCATACACCATGAAAGGACCTTCACCCTCCTTTTTTCTAAAGTTATTAGTTCCCTTTATTAAAGCATGTACCAAGCTCATTAGCCTCGTACATCATAAAGTCTACTAAGCCTATAGCCAGGGAATGCCTTAAAAAAACTCATACTCCCTGATCCAACTGATTCATACTTAATATTTTTTTTTCAAACATAGCCAGTTCGACATCCTTTGCTAACTCAAGTTTAATAACTCAATAATTCCAATATATTAATACTTTCGAGTTTGATTATTCAATGATCTTGGTGCTTTAATATTGCCAGTTTAATAAGTTCAACATTCTAATAACTATCTTATTATTAAAGTTCAATACTTTACAACATACATGGATGAAGAAAAATAATTTTATTACGTATAAAATTTTTACAAAGAAGGACTAGCCATGGGTTGCAATTAAGTCTACATCTATTCCTTTGTCTCGTCCTCTTTCTCTTTCTCCTCTTCCTTACTAAGGAGGATATCATCTATATAGGCAAAATCTAGCTCAAGATGTGCCTTGCTTAGCTCATGCCTTATCTTGGCATTGTAGTCACAGTAAATCATGGACATTTCTTTATTAGCCAAAACTCAAGCGCCCAACTCCTTTTGCTTCCATAGGCCCACCTCGAGCTCCAACTCGGTTACCTTCTTAGATAGCTGCTTCACATGAATAGCCAGCTCAACGTTTTTTGCTTGTTCAACCTTTAGTACCTCTTTTAATTTAATTAAATTTATATTTTCTCTATTTGTCCTAAAATTTCAAGTTCAAAAAATATTTTTCTTAAGTCATGTAATACTTATAAAAATGTGTATACACTTCATAAGTAAAATATCTTTTAATTTTTCTCAATATGACTAGACTATTCATGCGCATTTTTATTCATCATAGAATTGATACTTATCTCTCAAGAAAAGGATGTCTTATCTAGAAGAAGGGTCTAATGAGACTTGCTAAGTGGACAAGACTCAAATATACCTTGAGGCTATAAGGGAAAGAAAAAGTAGTGGGTTTACAGCATTGGCTCCCTATCACTATCTATTGTAATATCTTGCATGCAACAAGACAATTCAAGGAATGAGTTTCATCAACCATAGGAGATAGTTACTAAATAATATGTGAAAATGGAGCAGTAATAAGCACATATATAAGCGCATATGCAGGAGCTAATGATGTTAATGAGCCACAGATGGAGAAACATATGAGACAGATGCAAGAAGAGTTATTTCATGCCTCTTAGATTTCAATTTCTCATCAAGCGACTTCAAATCTTCCCCCTAATATTCTCTGTGACAGTGACTCTAATAATACGGGGGATTTAACCTAGTATTAATTTTTTTTTCTTTATTTTTTATCTTATATTATCTTGTTTGTGCACTCATATTTTATATATGGATTGTCTTTTTTCTGTACTCATATTATATATTTAGATCTTTTTAATAATAAAATTAGCTATATAGTTTTTTATAGTGAATTATAATTAATTACAAAATATTTTTTGAAAAAATTATATATTAGGTGAGTGTTATGAAATATTCTAATTTTAAGACTGAAAGCTAGATATTAGCAACAGATTAGAACTATATTTTTTTTTTCATTGCTAAATTACCAAGAGAATAGCAATAAATATAACAATTGAAAATAATTCATTCCTAAATTAGTAGCAGATTAAAAATCCATTATTAAATTGGTAATAAATATATTTGTTGCTAATTTAGCAGTAGATTTTAATCCGTTGCTAATCTCTTTCTAATTTAATAATATAAATGAAAATTCATTGCTAGTTTTTTAGAAAAAATAATGAAAATTATTACTATTATTTCATTGCTAATCATAATTAGCAATAAAATTTTTAGGGTTAACAATCAAAAATCCATTACTAAACTTTTTTTAGTAAAAAAGATAAGTTCTTAATTTACTAATTAGGTTGATAATTCTTGTAGACTCTAACATATTTATATGAATAATTAAATTTCAGGAATCTTCAGAGTAATATAATTCTAATCATAATTATTTATTATAATCATATAAATATATTAGTATGATACAGAAGCCAAAAATCAACGAATAAAATAATTAACCCTATACAATAAATATAATTATATTCAGGAAACAACGAAATTTCAAAGATTACACGCGATAAGCAGGTGATAAGTAGGGAAGGGATAACACTGCCGTTGCTGTTTCTGACACTTGGCAAAGGCCTCCTCCTTCTTTCCCGAAATGTAATATTGATACGGCTTTTTTTTTTTTTTTTTTAAGGCTAGCAGATGTGTGGGTCTTGGAATGGTTTTGAGGAATGTAATATTTTACTTCTTGTTCCACGCAATTGTTGTAGGTTTGTTTACCCTTAGAGATAAGGGTTAGAACGGATCGGGAAATTTCCAAATTGAATCAAATAACAGAATTGCATTAAATGAGAATTGAAAATTTTCAATATGAATAGAAAAATATTTAAATTGAACGATACTGATTTTTTAATCAGAATGACATTAAAGATTTTATATTATTAAAATTAAGAATCGGATTGAACTGTATTATAACTGTCCCGAACCATATATATATATATATATATATATATATATATATACACACACACACAAACAAGTATTTTAATTATTAGTTTTATTAGTTAACCCATTCAATTAGTATATAATTACTACTTGTAGGTTTTATTCGGTTTACGAAAAATATTTTTTTTATTTTTCTTTATTTGATGCATTCAGAAAAATTGGTTAACAGAAAATATTTTCCTAGTTAAGTGGAAGACTAAATCATTTTTCAAGAAAATAACTTCCTATTTGAAAGTGGGAAATCATTTTTTTATATTTTGATAAACAAATCTTAAAAAAAAAAAATTATATAAACACATGTATTTATTATTATTGATAATCTTGGACTACCGATATTTATCACCGGTTATCGTCAGCCAACAGTGGTCGCCTGTAATAAATAGGACTCACAAAAAAATTTTTATTTTTAATATATTTTTTTATATTAAATAAAAAATAGTATAGTATAAATTATTTATGATCTAAATTATATGATATTCTTATAGATCAAAATAAATTTAATATTTTTTATAATGTGTTCCAAACACCAGAAAATATGTTGCTCAAAAAATATTTTTCTTAGAAAATATTTTTCTCAGAAAATATTCTCCTCAAAGAAATTATTTTACGTAAAACAAATGGAGCTTTAATAACTAATAATTAGACTATTTATTAATTATTAATTATAAATTAATAGTAAATATTAAAAATAATTTTAATTTTACATTTTATGTAATTTTTTAGTTATTATTTGTTAAATTATCACTTATTTATTTTAGTTCTTAAATGGTTAAAGGTGAGAAATGTAATTTATTTTATTTTGATTAAACATAAAATTTTTAATTTTTAATAAATTAAAATAACCGAATACCTGAACTGGTATCAAACTGTACCTAACAATTTTGAAAGAACCGAACTGAACCGTACTAAATTTATAAGAAAATGAATTGAACCATATCAAAAATTTGAGACTATCAATTCTTTATTTTTAAGATCTTTGAAATTTTAGTTTGATCTTAAAGATTTATAAATTTTTAAATTGAATCGAACCATACTTGCCCTTAGCTAGAGAGGGGGAAGCGTTGGGTTTGAAAGAAGCTTTGTCCTGGGTTAAGAATTTAGAATAGCAGCATATCATTTTCGAGTTAGATACTCCTGTTTGTAAAGAGCCAGTTGACGTCTCAGAGTTTGGATCCATCATTTCTTCTTGTATTTCGCCGTTAAAAAGTGAGAGGCATTTCTCAGTTAATTTTGCAAATAGACAATTCAATGGCATACTCATGTGTTAACTAGAGCACCTCATGTTTATGCTAGTCTCATGGTTTGGATGGAGGCACCGCATTGGATTGATGCTATTCTGTGTAATGATGTTCTTTGTTCTTGATTTTAATGCGGTTTATTTGATTGCACAAAAAAAAAAAAAAAAAAAAAGACAAAGCCCTCAACTTATTCTTTTAAATTATATTTATCATTAAAAAACTACTATTTCCTTTTTAATGGTTAAGCTACGTTAAGAATTGGCAATATACTCCTCCGTTAACCTGTGCTAATATTCTAAAGATAGTTTATGTAACTATTATTATGTTATTTTTGCATTTATCACCATTTTTATGGAAAAGAAACCTTAATTAATTTGAATTTTACAGAATATGAACTAAAAAATAGAATTAGTATAAAAAATAATGATTATAACAATTTTCATCAGTCCAAATCCTATTGGTATAAGTAAAATATTATTATAAGTAATTAAATACATATAATACTAGACGCGAATTTAAATATTGTGACTTATGAATATAATAATAAATTATAAATAAATTTAATATTTATTTTTATAAAATAATTACTTAATTAGTTAAATAAATTAAAAATTAATAAACTAATAAAATTAAATTCATTATTTTTGGTAATATATTATTATTTTATAAAATTACTATTTAGTTAGACTTTCCGAATAAATAATATAGTATAAATAAAATTATAATTAAATTAGTATAACAATATAATCATTTTGATAAAAAATAAGAAAATTTATAGTTTCACTTTTTCTTTTATTGGCTTTTTTCTTTGGTTCTTTTAATTTTGTCCTTATTATATAGAAATTAAATTTTTATAATTTTTAAAGTCCTAAAGAGAACTCACATGAAAAACTTCCTACATTACTGAATTTTCTAAATTATATATATATAAGCAAGTCAAATACTCTCAAATATTGACAAGTGGCTTCCTAAAAATATGACAAGTGTCATCTCTTTGTTTCATAATCCCTTTCTAATATAATATTATAAATTATTATCCCTTCCTTTCATAACCCCTTTCTAATACATTATAACTCTAAAAATTATTCATTAATGAGAATTTAATTAAATTCATTCATAAATTATATATCCACAAATTATCATAAATTATATCATAATATTTATTTTTAGATTATACCATAAATTATAACATAAATACAATTAATGATCACTATTTAAAACTTATTAACTGTTACAATATTTAAAATTTCACATTAATATAAAATATAATATTCACAACCTCCTATCATCCTTTTTATTATCCACAAATTATGTCATAAATTATATCACAAATTATTTTATTCTCTAAAAAATATAACTACAATATATTTATTCATAAATTATGCAATAAATTATTTAAATCTCCAAAAATATAATTAATAATCACATTGTAAAACTTATTGATAGTTATAATATTTAAAACACCACATTAATATTAAATATATTTATTTACAATTAATGTCATAAATTATTTCATTCTTTACATTTTAATTGAGTTTTTAAACAATTATAAAATTTAATTATGTTTATACCATATTTATGAACATAAACTCTATATATAGTACAAATTTTACGGAAAAAACTATAGTCATTTATCCTCTTTATTTCACCCTTTTTATTTCAGAATTTGTATTTTGATTTCTTATATTCGCTAAACATTTTATGTCGAATATCATGAGGTTTTGTGTACTCTATGTTTTTGGTATCCATATACATAATGAATCAAAATTAGTTACTTATTTTAATTATTTGTTTTCATTCTTAATAGGAGATTACTTGCAAAAGAATGTCAACAGTACTCTTTAATAGATAATTTAAATTCCTAAGAATGATTATTAGAGAATCTAAGTGACGGTGCCAAGATTACAGGATATCAATTTCAAAAATTGAAGTTTCAACAGCACCGATGTGGTTTTTTTTATAAGAATGTAATACAACTATATTTTTAACTATAAAAGTAGAAAAATAAGTAGGATACTTTTATTTATTATCTTAATCTATATTAATTTCCTTTTTAACTTCAATATAGATAAACTATATTCATGTTATCCTAAAAAGAATGCAGTGACTCAATTTCGAAAATTGTTGAAAGAAGACAGAATATATTTGATTAAATATTTCAGTGTCATTCCCAATAAGGAATATTATCGAATTATTGGAGACAATAAATAAAAAATTCAAAATCATAACCATCACTTTGAATGTCTACATAACGGTAATTTGGCGCATAAATGCTAAAAATTTCAATTTATAACATTAATAATATTACAAAAAATAATTTATTGAAATTTAAAGAATGTCATAAAATATATCATTAAATTAATTAAATGAATATGAAAAATTAAGCATAATAAATTATTGTAATTTTTAAAACCATCATAAATATGTTATAAATTCATTTGAATATATTAATACTTCCAAGGCTTATTGAAAGATTTAAAGTCACAATCACCTTTTTTAAATATTTACATAATAGTAATTTGACGCATAAAATGCTTTAAATTCTAATTTATAAAAGCAATAATACAATGCAAAATAATTTATTATAATTTTGAAAAACATCATAAATATATTATAAAATTAATTTAAAAAATTAGGTATATAATCAAACAAAAAATTGCTAAATAAGATAGCATATTTCAAGAAGCAATAATATAACACAAAAAAAATTATTAACATTAACCAAAATGAGAACTTACATAAGAGGTACATGCAATATATCGCTACCACAATCTTTAGCCACCATAAAAAATATATATGCAATTATCATATCGGGTAACAATTAAAAAAAAAGACATTATAACAACTTAAAAAAGAAAGATAAAACCAAAATTAAAACAAAGTTTCACACTACCTAAAATAAAAACTTAAATAATCAAAAAGAGTATTAACGAATATTTCAAGAAGGAAAAATGAACAAAACTAAAGCCACAAAAATAGATATATATATATATATATATATATATATATATATATATATATATATATATATATATATATATATATA
>CATIWR010370228.1:0-11677 GCA_949677035.1 Omphalea diandra
AATTTAATCGAATTATCTAATATTTCATCATTTATATGTAAAAAGAAATAGTTGTTATTAAGGGTCCCATACCTCGCCTCTTCACATCATCATAGGATTCTTTCTTTTTCTTTCATTATTGTGGTGTCGGTTTGTGAGAGAGAGATTTTTTTATTTGTGGTTCACATTTGGTTAACTAAAGAATCATATTTAATTAAATTTAAAAAATAATTCTGATTTAATAATTAAGTGTTAAAATCTTACTGATCAATTAATGAGATTTTTTAAAAATAATTATTCACATTGACGAAACTTAAAATATTAAGAGATCATATTTTAGACTCATCTTCTTTTCATTTATAATTGATATAGTCGTTTTTTTTAAAAAAAAAAAAAAGAAAACTTAAAACCGAAAGAGTTTAAGAAAAAGAAATTTAATATTAATGACTCAAGGCATGTCTTTTTCCAACTAACGGATTTATGACAATTATATTATTCTAAACCTTGGGAGTTAGAGATATACAAAATTAAGGTTTCATTTGTATAATTTAGAAATATTAACATCACATTACATATTATAGGTGACGTGAGGACCAAATTTGATACCTGAAAACAGCCAAAAAAAAAAAAAGAAAAAAGAAAAAAGGGGAGTGGACGGACTTGTAATTAAGGTTTGAAGATTCAAGAAAATGGATGTTCAAATCATGAAATAAAAAATTTTTCCATGGAAAAGTTTAAAGATGGAGATGTGTATATGTTTATAGTCAAGTCTAAGATGACGAGGGATTCATGAGAAAAAATAATGACGCAAAATGCTATTATCATCACCCATATAATTTTACGAATCCGATATAATTCTACTTGTATTTTTATGCAATAAATGCAAGAAAATGTTGAACTTGGAGACAAAAAAAACTCAAATACCAACACAAATTTTCTATAAAAAAGGAATTAAAGAATTTCAAGATCAGTAATGAAGTGCATATCTAAGAACTAAGATAAGATTTATTAGACAAAATAAATAGATCCATATATTATCCAAAAAAAAAAAAAAATCTTATTAGATGGTAGAACATAACTGGAGTAAAAATCAACCAATTTGAAGGAAAAGAATAATTGTTAAGGAAAACTAAAAGAAAAAACATGAAAATAAAAGAGATGGTCTACTGGTAGTCATTTGAATTCACAACTAATGGTTTGGAATACATAATCTTTTCTTTTTCTTTATTATTGTATCTCCCCAAATTAGCTTAAAAATTTAAACACGTACTTCACACTTAAACATTGTAAGATCATTTTCAGATATCAGTCATAAAATTTGAATATTTTTTAATAAAGAAATGAATAAAAATATAAAATTTATAATCCATTAACTAACTATTTTGAGAAAAAAAATGTAATTACACTATTTTGAAAGAAAAAGCAAAAAAATTATGGTCATACGTACACTCAAACATCAACTTAATATCACAATCAATATACTTTCTATGTTATTGATTTTTTTGTTATTTTTTATTTTTATAAGCAATTCATTTAATATATAATTTGAATATAATAATATGTACTCTCTCAATTTTAAAATATAAATTATTTAAAATATTTACACATTAATTAAAAAATATATTTAATATATAGAGAAAATACTATATTACTTTTAAAATAATTATCTACAACATTTATTATTATTGTATATTTCAATTAAAAATATATATTTAAATGACAATAAAATAAATAAAAAGTAATAAAAATATATTTAAATAATGATAAAATGAATAAAATGACTTGTATTTTAAAATAAAAATATAGCTGATCTGAGTTTACAATACATTATAATATTAATAACTATAGATTTGTAGTTTGCGTGTTAGATTAGACATTTTGCAAGTCATTAATTGCCGAAACTTTTCAATGCATTAAAAAAAAATATAATATTGCCGTATTAAAAAAGAAAAAAATCGCTGCTTTAAGCTTTAGCTCCCCTTTTTTATTTTTATTTTTAAAAAGAAAAAGACAAAGAAACGTGTTATGACCCAAATAGATATATACTCGGAGCCGGGCCAAATGGCCCAAAACAAAATAGAAAAAGTTTAAAAATATCTGCTGGTTGTGGTCCAACCAGATTGAACGTGTAACATTTCCCCTTTGCTTTCAACTTTTCAATTACACCAATCATCATTCATTATAGGCTTAGTCACTTCAAAAAAAAAGAAAAAAAAAAACTCAAATTTTAAATTAATTTTTAATTTACTCTAAATTTCAATACATATTCACTGAATGAATATTGATGATTGTTCATTGTATAAATTATGTTTCACTAATTTAATAATCATCAAAATTTTATAAATATGAGAAATATTTCCTTTAAGGTAATTATCAAACCTTAAAATCAAAATGAAAAAAAAAACCTTTAAATTGAACTGGAAAATTCATATTAATTTTAATAAAAATGAAAAAAAACTTAAATTAAACTAACAAATTAATATTGGTTTTAAATTACAGAAACTATATATTTTTTTTCATATTTTGTTTCAAATCTTTGTATAATATAAGACAAATTTAATAATTTAAAATTACATGATTTTAAAAAATTGCTTGGTTTATAATATTAAAATAGTATTAAAAATTTAAATACGTATATAAAGAGTAAATAACATGGATTGCTATAGTTTATAATAATATTATTGACTCTATTATTTAATATAATATAAAAAAGTAAAATATCTAACATGAACTTAGATGTGAATTCTATAGTTTCCTAAAAATTTAAATAAAACATAAATGTTTGAATTGATTTAAAAAGTCATATTTATAGTTCTTAATTAAGAGTATTTATGATAGATAAAGTTTAAAAAGGGTTTTTAATAAAACATAATGTTGCTTTAGTTTTTATTTTTTGGAAAAAATAAACCAACGGTCATTCAAGTAGCAAACATCAAACTGAAGAAAGGATTCAATAAAATCAAAAGCCTCATTCCAAACAGATGGATTATCATAAGATTTTGCAACTCTTGCAATACAATGAGCTAAAAATAGTGTTTCATTAGTTAAATCATAGGTCAACTTTTATTAACAATTTTTAATTAATTTCAATAGTTATAATTAGCTCTTATATATAAAATGGTTATATTATTTAAGGATATGATAAGTTAATTATATATTAATTGGACATTTGCAAATGAATTTAAGTTTAATTCGTGGATTTATAAATATGAAATCAAAATTGTGGTGCTATCTTTCATGCCTTATCTTGATAAGGCAAAAGTGACAAATAAAAGTGACAAGTCCCACTTTTAAGTGATACTAAAAAGTGATAAAATAAAATGGCAAAACTTTAAGGTTTAATTTGGACTTACTTTTTTTTTTATTCAGCTATTTTAAGAGGTCAATCAGTTCACATTATCATTCTTTATAAATTAAAAATCAAATTGAATCAATTCAAAATACATTGTTTCACGGCTATTTTAAGAGGTCAATCAGTTCACATTATCATTCTTTATAAATTAAAAATAAAATTAAATCAATTCAAAATGCACTTTCTTCAATTAATATTCAATAATTATCAAACACTATTTTATTATTTAAAAAAATTGATTTTTCTGATTTCAAACTTAACTTTTAAACCACAAATCACAATAAAATATTATAAATAAGTGTTGAACATAGCTTGATGATTACAGAATTTAAATGAGACTTATCTCGCCTTTAAATTAAGCTACATTTCATTGAATTATAATAAAAAGAAGTCAATTGATATTTTATTTATTATAAAGAAGTTTATGTGAGTAGTGTTTGATAACAATTGTAATAAGTTTATTGAGAATCCAATATGAAATTAATAAAATTAAATATAATCCAAAAATATTTGATGGTTTGAAGTTCCTTTATGCTTTTACACTAATTTTTTTTTTTTGGGAGGAGATACATGGTAATTACCCATACATTCAATTGAAAATATATCCAATCGACATGATAAGGTCAATTGGTCATGGGCAAGAGAGTCAAGATACCAAATGGGATTAGGTCAAATATTCATGACTTTTCCATGTTCATATTTTTATTAATTGGGCATGATGAGTTTCATGACTTCTCTGCATATTCCTTTCACAGTAGGATTTTTTTTTTTTTAATTTCTTTTTTAACGACTAAGCAACCCTCTGTACCAACAAAGAGAAACGTGTATAAAACTGTTTTTAAATTCTGATATTCCAGCCTTCAAAAAAAAAAAAAAAAAATCTAACAGTGAGCATATTCACACTCACCGGATCAATTTATAAGTGAACTCAGTGTTAAGGCCCCACTACCCAGCACAGTCACATAAAGCATACCATCATTACAATTATGGGTTGAGCCGGTCCAGAGTTTTAAAAAATCTTGAAATCAAACTGAATTATTGATTTTTAGAAAATGAAAGAACAAAGATCGAGATTAATTGCGACTGAAACTGAATTAAATTAAAAATTGATTCGATCTAATCTGATTCTTTAGTTTTATATGATTTTTTATTTTTGATTCAATTCGATTTAATCTCAAATTAATTTTTTTAAAATTTCGTAATTAAAATTATTTTAATCTATTTTATTCATATAAACTATTAAAATTTCATAATTAGAATTATTTTAATTTATTTTATTCATATAAACTATCTTTTTAAATATTATAAAATATATTATAACATAAAATTATTTAGTTCGAATGCATATAATTAATAAAAATATAACTTTGTAATTATAAAAAGAATTATTAAAAGTAATATTCATGTGTGCAAAATATATAATATATTTACGATATTTAATTTCTATATTTTTAATTAAATATATATAATCTTAAAATTTTATATATACATATATATATATTCGGTTCCATTTCGATTCAGCTCTCAGTCTAATTCTTAAAAGAGGGCCGGAATGAAACTAATTTTAAATTAATATCGGTTCGATTTTGGTTCCGGTCCTGATATATTTTCTATATTTTTAATTTAATATTTATTTCGGTTTGATTTTCAATTTTGTTTGGAAAACTTCAAGAAGTATGATCAGCCCTAATTAGAAGTTGTTATAATTCAGAAATAATACTCCAATAATTAATTTATTATATATTGGCTTGACTTTATCTTTGCTTAAGATTAAAATTTGCCATAGCTTATAAGCAACTCTCATTGGATTTTTCTTTCAGTAAGTAGAATTTCTTCATAGTTACCAATTTAAACTAACGTTGCCCAGTTCTTTGCCTAAAAAAATACTTGTCATGTATAAATATTTATTGGGATTAGGCTGATTTTTCTCCTAGTATTTGTTAGTTTGGTATACAAAGAAAAAGAAAAATTGGTTAATTAATTCTGCCAAAAATATCACAATCAGTTTTGTTAATTTCAACGAAAAGGAAAAAGCAAGACAATTGCAGCATGTGAAATGAGTGAAGGAGAGAGGAGTTGGAATTATTATGCCAATCACGGCCGTCGACAACAGCTTCAAAAAGTCGATGCGTTGGTTGAAAGTTGGAAGCCCATCTTTTTCAAATCCGTGTCGGTAATAATGTGTTATACATACCTTCTTCCGCCCTAATTTCTAGAACATTAAAAAACAGGGGAAAAAATAAAAATAAAAAGGTCTAAACCTAATTAATAATCTTAACGACTGGGTATATTTTATATTCAGTTGTTAAGAATTTGTTAAGCAATTTAATTAAGAAATAATGTCTGGATATGAAAGTGAAGCTGGATTAATTATTTTTCAACCAAAAATATATTTTGTCAATGATTTTGTTAGCAACTTCTAAAAGTTTCCTTTCCTTTATGACTTTCTTGACAAATTTATTATATAAAGTGTTTGGAATAAATCATTTCTAATCCATTTGATTTTAAAATGTTTTTTCATTAGACAAAAAATATCAATTGCCAATGACTTCTCATGTAGAATTAATTTTAAAACTTTAATTATATTTTAAAATTATATCTGTTTTGCTTATTAGTTTCAAATTTATTTGTAAATTTATTATTATTTTTAAATAGAAATTTTATTCGAACATAACGAGATTTTATAAAATAAATTCTAATTAACCAGTATACATGTGCTTACTATAAACAAGGAATGACAACGAAGTAGGGACAAAGACTATCTCCATCCCTCATCTTGCCCTTTTAAAGGGGAAAATTTTACTCCATCCCCATCTTTACAGGGATTCCTTATCCCATAGAAATTTTCTGTAAAACTAAATTTTATATTTTTTAATTTTTTTTAGAAATATAATTTATTAAATTATAAAAATAAAAATATTTTAAGTTATAAACTAATAAATATATAAAAGTATATAATTATACATATTGAATATTTATATATATCTAATAAATACAAAAATTTATAAAAATATATTTAGTTTTTTTAAAATTTTCATAGAAATTCACTTCGGCAAGATGTAATCTTCATCCCGTTTCATAAGAAAAAAAAAAAAGACGAGAATTTTCCATTTCATCAAAGCATCCTGTCCCATCGTTTATCTCTTTGAAATAAATGTAAATGTAATTTCCTTTTTTCGTCTTGAAAAAACAGCAGGTGCACATTAAAAAAAGAAAAAGAAGGAAAATATACTCAAAATTTTGATATCTTCTTTCCGTGCTTCTCGAGTTCCGATGAGTATGAAAGGAATTTAAGTAATTTTTAACAATTCATATAGTGAATTTGGCTAAAAAAGGCAAAAAACTTTTGTATCTAATGTACACGCAACATATGGTCAAGACATTAGAAAAGGTTGTTCAGCAACGATAGTTGGTAAAACGAGCGAATCACAATGTTTTTAAACTGGACGAATGAGTAAATCGGCCGATTCCCATGAATACAACACCTTCAACAAGGGCGACACCCCCTAGAAATTAGACAAAATTCAATTCAAATGTGGTGCGGCATCAAGATTCCTCTATTGCTATTAGAAGAGATTGGTTGGGCCGGCTAGGGGCTGGTGTGCAATTCAGTGTCATTAGGTGAAGCTCTAGCTTTAAAGGAGACGGTCATATTACTCAGTCAGTTGAGATATCTTTATATAATTTTGAAATTTGATTCCACTACCAATAGGATATGATTAATTTTAAAATTACTATCAACTGAAAAATCAAAATAATTGAAGCTGATATTCATAAAAAATTAACATCTTTTTGTTTGTTATGAGTTTAGTCAAGTTTCTATACTAGCCAACAAAATAATAGATCGTATAGCTAAATTGCACGACAATAAAGGAGGCTATTCTAAATTCTTCCTTATCCTTAGAAAGAATTTTATATATTATAAATCCTTCCTTCGATGCCTACGAGGCTTTTCCTTAATATAATAATTTTTCTATTACAAAAAAGTTAATTGGTCGATTATTCAATTTTTAAGTTTATTGATTCAATTAGTTCAATTAATCTAATTTATATATCATTTGTTATAAAAAAATTTTAAAATATACTTAAAAAATTACAACATAGTATAACATGATAAAGTAATAGTATAATTTTAGAATTATTTTAACATTTAAATTTTGAGTCAAATAGTATAATTTTTAAAAATTTTTAATTTTTTTTATAAAATAACATAATTTTGTATTGAATCAGTTTAATTTCATTTTTTTAATTAATTAATTTTTAATTTTTAATCGAATTAGATCACTGGTCAGTTTCTAATCAATTTGACTAATTGATTCAGTCTAATTCTTAAAATATTGATAAATAAGAACTTTTTTTTTATGAGGTACTCAATATATCATATGATGAGTTTTTTTTTTGTTACATGAATTAAAAAAATTCAACCATTTTATATTTGAGTTAAAATTAAATTATAATTTTAAAAGTGTATATCAAATCCATCGAATTTCTTTAGAAGAATATATTTTTCTGAGGATTATTTGAAAAAATTGAATTGATACGAATAATTCTTAGTATTATTTTAAAAATAAATCGAGAAAATAATATAGTATTTTCTTAATTATTTAAATTAAAAAGATTATCTCTATTATAAGTATCTAAAAACATGTCCGGCGAAAAAAAGAGCAGAAGCTCATTAAAATATATGGAAAATGAAAGAAGGTGGACGAAAGAAATGGGGCGCTCAAAAAGTCTGAGAGTATGAGATAATATAAAGGTCAACAAGAAGCAACTTTCTTTTGTCTTTGTCTTTAGAAGATGAGAATTAGAAGCTGTGGGGTTGGGTTCCCTTGACCTTGACAACCCAAAGAAATTCAAACATTCATTGCTGCACATAATAAGCCAACTAACGTAAATGACTTTCGCTTCTACTTCCTTCCTACTAATAAAAGAAAACCAATGTCTTAAAAAGAATGTGAGCTGACGGTTCCAACATGATGTCTCTCTTCAAGCTACTGCTATGCTAGCTCATATCTCCCTGTTTCCACTTACTTTCCTTTTGCCTGCCTATTCTCCTTCTATATATTCAAACCTTTCTTGATTTGTTTCTCTCATTCGCTTGACCATTTCCAAGACTAACAACATACTTACCGGCCTCTTTCTTCAATTCTATTCTCTTCTATTTTTCTTGGCTTTTTGCCTTGAGCAATAACAATGGAGTCTTCAACTTGGGTTAACACTTCTCTCGACCTCAACATCAATCCTTTCAACCATATTGATGCAGCAACTTATCCGGTGAGTGTTCCACTACAATCCCAGTTTCTTTTTCTTTTTTTTTTTTTTTCCTTTTTTTCTTGATTTTAAAACTCATCAAGAATTTCTTGCAATAAAACAGAAGAAAGAATTGGAAGAAGCAGATTTTTCTGGGTTTGAACGCAAACTACCTGTTAAAGAAGAGGTGAGTTTTCCATTTTCATTTTCTTCATAGCTAAGGGAAAAAAGATGTTACTATAAATCTCCAAACTAAATCCGAATTCATTGTTCTACAGACCTGCTTTTTAGTTGAAGAGTTGAGGAGGATAAGCAGTGAGAACAAGAAGCTAACCGAAATGCTTACTGTTCTTTGCGAAAATTACAATGCTTTGCAAAACCATTTGGCTGATTTGATGAGCAACAGCAACTCTGATCAGACCGACCTTATCACATCAAGGAAGAGAAAGGCCAATAATGAGGATTATAGTAATACAATAGGAAAGATCAATATTGGAACAACTGAAAGCAGCTCTAGTGATGAATTAGACTCATCTAAAAGATCAAAGGACACCATCAAAACTAAGATTTCAAGGACTTTTATCCGCACCGATCCCTCCGAAACAAGTCTGGTAAGTTCATTATATACGCAATTCCAATTCTTTTTCTTGTTTTAAATATTAGTTAGACTTCAACTAGGATTGAATTCACAACTTCATAAGATATTACTGATGAATTTGGGCTGCCTTCAACACTGTGAAGTTACCTGTTTGACCTTAGTAGAGGTCTAATAATTAATATAAAAAAATTTAAGAAATAATTAATATAAAAAAAATTTAAGGGTATTTCTCAGACTTGTTGATTAATTACCAGTATACTGAAGTGAATAAAAACTTGGTGTATATCAGGTTGTTAAGGATGGATATCAATGGAGGAAATATGGCCAAAAAGTTACAAGAGATAATCCTTGTCCCAGGGCTTACTTTAGGTGCTCATTTGCCCCAAGCTGCCCTGTCAAGAAGAAGGTACAAAGAAGTGCAGAGGATCCTTGTTTTTTGGTAGCAACTTATGAGGGAGAGCACAACCACGCACAACTATCACAACCTGACTTGCCTTTAGGCTCCAGCCATAGTGCAAGTTCACGTCCACGAACAGTTCCTACTCCCACACCTTCTAATGTTTCAGGCCCCAATCGCGTAACTCTAAACTTGATCCAAACTGGAATTCAAGAAAACGCTAAAGGGGCGGCAGTTCAAGAAACAGAAGCAATCCAACAGATTCTGGCTCAGCAAATGGCTTCTTCATTGACAAGAGATCCTAGTTTCACGAAAGCGCTTGCAGCGGCCATTTCGGGAAGATTTAATCAGACCCGGATTGAGAAGTGATGAAATTAAAAATATGAATGTTAAGAGTTGGTCCTTTTTGTGATTTTAATTTTATTTGTAAGTTAATTAGATTGCAGCTACTAATGATGTATAGAGACTACATATTAACACAGAAAAGGGGAAAAACAGTTATTTTCTTTGTTGTGCAAAGATTAGCTCTGATAATCTGCAATTGCAAGGGAAAACAAGAAAGTAACTAAAGGGGTGTTTGGTTGCTGGATTGCTGAGGAAAAGTAATCCAGAAATGCTGAATTTCAATATTTTGATTTGCACAGAAATATTATATTATCAGAAAAGTTAAATTTCTAAACATATATGTCATCACTTTTATTTTCTCATCTACATGAGAAATTTCTTTTCTATCTAAATAAGGGGAAAAGTTACTTTCTCGTGTCTATTATAAATTATATAATTATGCATAGACAATTAAATTTTTAATTAATATAATAAATATACATATATAATTTTATATGTAATTTTATTTACTAAATCAAAACTAAATTATAGGAAGCTGAATCTTTTATTGTTTGTTAAAAATTATTTTTTAATTTTATTATAGTTAAACTATATATTTGAATGTTTATGTTGGATAGCTAGCATGTTTGATAAAATCTATACGATAATATTTGAAGATTATATATATTTCATATCGAGTTGAATATCATGACAAATTTATAATTATTTAATTCTTTGAATAATATTTATATTTTATACTAAATTGGTTGCTATGATGTATAAAATATATGAATTAATTAAATAAATATATAATTGGATGTAATAGTAATTTAAATTAATATTTTTCAACTTTTCTAGTATAAATCAAACACATTAATTTTAAATTCCCAAAAAAATCTTATATCTAATCAAACATAAAAAATCTTAAATTCCTAGAATTACAAATGCTTCCAATTTTCATGGACGATCTACATGATCACCAAGCATTTTATGTATATGTTCACTTCATTATTGGGTATAGAAATTATTGAGACTTATCAAGCTTAAGTCCAACAAAACCAAACCATTTTTGAAGAAAAAAAACATAGAATTGAACAACAGATCGAAAACAATAGTATTGGTTTTTATTTATGTTTATGATGCTAATATGCGAAATTAATTCTAAGTTTAGAACAAGTAATATTTGTGGATTCAACAAGATAAACGTTCAAAGAATGAATTTCAAGTTTAAATGCAGTAATATGTTGGTTTGATTTATTCATTTATGCATAATTTCAAATGAAAAGTAACTACTTCCCTAAAAGAAAAAAAAAAAAAAAGATAAGTAAGTCTTTAGCTTGCTATAATTATAACAAATAAGTATAATTATTAACTGTTTTAAATTATAATCATCAATCATTAACTGTCTTAATTATAACCGTTAAGATGTTTTGTCCTTTATTGTTCTTAATAAAATCTAAATTTATTTATTTTTCTAATTTATTCTAATTTATTTCTTTATATTAAGAAATTTGGTGTATGTTTTTTTATTTTTTAATAAATTATTTTAGATCTAATTAGATTTATATATTTAGATGTTAGATTTATTATTTTAATATTTTCATGGATACAGTATTAAATATTTATGTGTTATTTTGTTTTGTTTTTGTTATTCTTTTTTAAGATTATATGTTTTTTTTCATAAAAATTTTTTTATTCTTTTTTTTTATGATAATTTTATTTCTTGTTGAAGTCCTAAATTTTTCATATTTGCTTTTTGATAGGGATGTCCATTATA
>CATIWR010370345.1:0-18625 GCA_949677035.1 Omphalea diandra
CACGTAAGGATGAAGATGATGGAGTAGAAACCGACACCGAGATACCTCCATTAGAAGATTACTAGTGATATGGACAATTTTGAGGACCCTGATGAGGTAACAAGTAAAGAACTTTTTGTGACTAGACGCTCTTTAAATGCCCATATTAAAAATGATCAAGAGCAAAGGGAAGATATTTTTCAAGCTAGGTGTAGAATTAATGGCCACTTGTGTCTTGTTATAATTGATGAGGGTAATTGCACTGATGTAGCTAGAACTTATCTTGTTGAAAAATGGGAATGCCAACCTTGAAACATCCTAAACCTTACCACTTGCAACGGTTAAATGAGAATGGAGAAATTAAGGTAACTAGCATGTTAGCATTGAAAATGGAGAACTTAAGGTAACCAAGCAAGTTAAGATTGTATTTACAATAGGCAAATATATAAATATGAGGTTTTGTGTGATGTTATACCTATGCAAGCTAGTCACATGCTTTTGAGGAGTCCATGATAGTTTGATAGGAAGGCAAAACATGATGGGTTCACTAATGTGTATTAGTTTGATTTTAGTGGCAAACATATTATACAATCTTCTTTATCTCTTTTCCAAATCCATGAAGATCAAAAAGTCTTAAGAGAGAGAGAGAGAGAAAACATGCATAAACAAGAAAAAGAAAAATTAGCACAATAAAAGGATAACAGTGAAAAAACCAAAGGGGGGCGTGAGATTAGAGTGGTAAAAAGAGAACAAAGAGAGGATGCCCAAAAAAGAGGAGAGGGGCATGCAAAAGGAGAGGGTGTGAAAAGAAACTTTGATGTAAAAGAAAAAGAAGTAAGGAAACCCTATTTAGCCCAAACACCCATGTTCTTGATGTTGTGTAAAGAAGCTTATTTTTCTACTAACAACTTAACTATTTCCTTGCTTAGTGTGTTTATTTCTCTTTTACAGGATTATGATGACTTATTTCTCAAAGAGATACCTAATAGACTACCACTTTTGAGAGGAATAAAACATCAAATCGACTTTATTCCAAGCTTGCAAATTCCAAATAGACCAGATATATGAGTAATCCTAAGGAGATGAAATAGCTCTAATGACAAATTGATGAGCTAATGGAGAAAGGTTTGATAAGGGAAAGTATGAGTCTTTGTGCTGTTCCTGTTCTACTTGTGCCTAAAATGGATGGAACATGAAGAATGTGTGTTGATTGTAGGGCTATAAATAACATAACTGTCAAATATAAACATCCTATTCCTAGGCTTGATGAATTGCATGAAGCTAAAATATTTTCCAAAATTGATCTTAAGACTAGGTATCATCAAATTAGGATGAGAGAGGGAGATGAGTAGGAAAATTGCTTTCAAAACAAAATACGATTTATATGAATGGATGGTTATGCCTTTTGGTTTGACTAATCACCTAGCATTTTCATAAGATTAATGAACCATGTTTTACAAGCCTTTTTTGGTAAGTTTGTGGTTGTGAACTCTAATGAATTCTTGTATATTCTTAATCTTTGGAAGATCATGTTAAGCATGTAAAGTTAGTTTTTGATGTTTTAAGAAAGGAAAAGTTATTTGATAACCTTAAAAAGTGTTCTTTTTATTCAAACAAAGTTGTGTTTCTTAGTTTTGTGGTAAGTGAGCAAAGGATTGAGGTAGATGAAGACAGGATCAAGGCTATCAAAGACCAGCCTACACCAAAGAATGTTAGATATATACATTTTTCCATGGATTTACTAGCTTTTATAGGTTATTTATTAAGGATTTTAGCACCATAGTCGCACCATTAACCGAAGTGATAAAGAAGAATGTTGGCTTCCAATGGGGAAATGCACAAGTGAATGCTTTTACTTTATTTAAATATAAATTAACTAGTGCACCTTTTTTGTCTTTGCCTAAATTTTCTAATACCTTCGAAATTCATTGTGATGCCTTGAGTATAAAAATTGGAGCCGTGTTCATGTAAGAAGAAAAACCTATTACCAATTTTAGTAAGAAACTTAATAGAGCATCTTTGAACTATCCAACCTATGACGAGGAGATGTACGCCTTGGTAAGAGCTTTATAAACATGGCAACACTGCCTATTGCCTTAAGAATTTGTTATCTATATCGACCATGAAAATTTAAAGTACTTAAAGGGGCAACAAAAGCTCAACAAAAGACATGCCAAATGGAGTGAGTTCATAAAGCCTTTTTCATATGTCCCAAGGTACAAACAAGGTTAGAAAAATATTATGGCTAATGCTTTATACTGATGGTATACGTTTCTTTTTACTTTGGATGCTAGGGTATTGGGATTAGAATACATCACAGAGCTGTATGATCTAGACCAAGAATTTAGCTGATTCTATGTTGCTTATGAAAAAGTTATTCATGAAAAGTATTTTAGTAATGATGGGTTCTTATTTAAGGATAACAAGTTATGTGCGCCTAATTGCTCCCTGCGTGAATTGCTTGAGGGAATCACATGAAAAGGTGATTAATGGGGCATTTTGGGGTACAAAAGACTTTAGATGTTTTGCATAAACATTTTTATTTACCAAATATGTGATTAGATGTTCAAAAGATTTGTGATGAATGTGTTGCATGTAAACAAGCTAAGTCTAAATCTAAACCACATGGATTATACATGCTTTTACCTATTCCTAGCATACCTTGGGTTGATATTTTAATAAACTTTGTTTTAGATTTTTCTAAGTCTAAAAAAAGGTAATGATTCCATTTTTGTTATGGTTGGTAGATTTTCTAAAGTTGCCCACTTCATTCTATGTCATAAAACTGATGATGCCATTAATGTACAAACTTATTTTTTAATGAAATTATGAGATTACATGGTATGGCTAAAACTATTGTTAGTGGTAGGGATATAAGATTTTTGAGTTCCTTTTGGAAAACTTTGTGGGGAAAGTTAGGAACTAAGTTATTATTTTCTACTACTTGTCACCCCCAAACTAATGGACAAACCTAAGTTGTGAATCAAACTTTAAGACAATTGTTGCGAGTTATGATTAAAAAGAATTTGAAAACATGAGAAGAATGTTTGCCACACATTGAATTTGCTTATAATCATAGAGTGCATTCATCTACTCATTATTGTCCTTTTGAAATTATTTATGGCTTTGATCCTTTGAGTTTTTTGGATTTACTTCCTTTGTCTATGGACGCGAGATTAGATAGAGATGAGAAAAAGACATCAAAATTTGTTAAATCTTTGAATGAGAATGTTCACATGAGCATTGAAAAAAATGAATGAACAAGTTGCTAGACATGCTAATAAAGGGCATATAATACTTATGTTTGAACCTGGTGATTTGGTTTGGGTACACTTTAGGAAATAAGGGTTTCCTAATCTTAGAAAGAGCAAACTTAACCTTAAAGGCGATGGACCTTTTCAAGTTTTAAAGAAGATTAAAGATAATGCTGACATGATATACTTGACTAGTGATTACATTGTTAGTGCTACTTTTAATGTTGCTAATTTATCTCTTTTTGACTTTGATGAAGGTATTGATTAGAGGACTTATCCTCTTGAGGAAGAAGGGAATAATGCAAATATCTAAGGCAAGCCCTAAGATCACATCAACTTTAAGGCCTAATCATAAGGGGAAGGCTTAAAAAGTTCAAAGATGCAATTGAAGCATTCATGCAATAAGGAATAACCATTAGACTAGCCTAAGAAGAATAAAGGAAGTGTGAAGCCTAATTACATGGAGATGGCAAGTTAGACTCTTCAAAGGAAGCTTTCTACTTGGTCCATTGGAGCCCAGCATATGGAGAGGCCTATGGCTCTTAGCATTTGGTCAAGACATCTTTTTGGATGCCCAATTTAGTCAATCATGGAAGATGGGACATTAGGTCAAGGATCTTGCAAGATTATACTTGGTTGACGAGATTTTCCTATTCTTTTCAAGATTTCTTCATTAGGTCAAAATCTCCTTCTTTTCTAACTAAGAACCTTTGTTATTTACTTATTCAAGAAACTTCTTTTATAATTAGGAAGATATCTGTTGTATCTTTTAGTTATTTCCTATTTAGCTTAAAAGTATCTTTTTTCCTAAATAAAATAGGCTAAATTCGGCCAAACATGTGACAAACATCTTTTTTCCTATTGTATCTTTTGTAATTAGGAAGATTTCTATTTTATCTTTGAATTAAAGCTTGGGACTTGTGCTACATATGAATAACGATCCAAAAATCAACCTCGTTCATATCACAAGAAGTCACAAGTTGCTGGTTTAGATGATAACCTTTAGGCTTACTCTTATGGTCTATATAAAAAATAAGAGGATAAGAGATCAAAGTGATCGCAGGAATGATAAAAGGCCAAGCTAGTAATTCACGCTTAGGCTCTAGTAGTTCACATAGTAGCTCGTCTTAATAGTTTATTCCCTTCATGGCAAGTAGAAGTGAGGTTTTTCATTGGATAATGAAGTTAGGCAAGAGAATATAGTACCCTTATCTCCTTAAACACTTTGAAACTAAAAATAAGGATAAGTATCATAGTTTTTGTAGGGATAATGGACATGACACAAAAGGTTGCTAGGACTTTTGCAATGAGATTGAAAGTTAAGTTTAGTACGAAAAGCTTAGGAATTTTAGGAAAAGACTAAGCAATGATGAAATAAGGCATAAATGCCAATTGGAAGATGCTCATCAAGGTAAAATATACAATAACACAAAATATGCAAGCGTGACTGATGTCATTGTAGGGGGAACCACTAGAGGATATATCTCATCTTAGAGATTATGCAAATCTAGGAGGCCTATTTTATAAATTATAAAGCTAATATGGCTAGGTTGATGATTTATCTAGTCATATTTTCCTTGAAAGATAAAGGTTATGTTGTAGCATCCTCAACCTAGATCATATGCATTTTAATTGTGTTATATTTGCATATATGCATCACATGACATAAGCATGATAATAACATTTACATCATTGTATTTAAGGCATTTGAATATGAATATGATGTTTACATAATTGCGTAGCAAATTGTCACTTATGGCATGTATATTACTATAACTTGACTTCTAACCTATTGGAACAAGTCACCAATTTTTTGCCTTATTAGAATATGAATATAAATTAAAATTATCTTCCATTAATAGCTAATAAAACAAGAGAAAAAAGGAGATGTAAGAGAAAAGGGAGAGCAAATAAAGAGCGAAAGAAAGAAAGAAATTAGAGAAGGAAGAAGGAAGAAGAAGGAGGAGAAGGAGAAGGAGAAAAAGGGAGAAGAAGAAATTGACTAGGAAGGAATTTTAAAGTTTTCTAGCTTTGACAAAAGTTCATTAAAGCATTAAAGATAATATTGAAAATAAGCTGGGACCATCCATAACTTAATAGCTTGAAGAAATTGGTACTTAAATAGCTAATGATAAATATTACATGTGATTAGTTAAATGTTAAGAATTTATTTTCTATGAATTGAAATGTTATTTATTGAGATGATATTGATAGATATATTGATGGAAAGATTTTTAGTTTTTTTCAATTATTTATTTTGATGAATGTTGATAAATTGCACCTTGAGAATGAAAACATATTGAAATATGCTTTTCCAGGGTTAATGGGTGTTGTTATTAGTCATTATATTGCTAGAAGTTTGTTGGATTTAGAAATGAATTATTAAAGGACTATTACTTGATATTGTTTGAGCAAGTAGCAAGAAAAGAATAGCTTTTGTATCAACTAAAAATAACTATATACCCTATATGGCACTAAAATTAAATAAAACTAGCCTGTATGGCAATAATATGCTATAGCCTATGTGACAATAATATCCTATAGCTTGTGCAATAATAACATATGATAGCCTGTGTGGCAATAACATTTGATAGCCTGTGTGGTAATAACATATGATAACCTATGTAGCAACAACATTTAATAACCTATGTGACAATATAGCCTATGTGGTAGCCTATGTGACAATAACATTTGATGGCCTGTATGGTAATAACATATGATAACCTATGTAGTAACAACATTTAATAACCTATGTGACAATAATATCATATAGCCTGTGTGTTAGCTTATGTGACAATAACATTTGATAGCCTATGTGTCATTAAAGATTAGAAATTCTTTATTACATGCATGGATGAGATGATTAGTTATTTATATTTAAATATCTGTTATGTTATTTGTGATTTAACTAATTTAATCAGTGAGTATGATAGCTCATTCCTTTGCATTTAATTTTCTTTTAGGAAGGGCAGACTATGGATTACATCTAGTATGCTTTTTAAGGTTTTGTCTAGTAGTCTAATAGAGGTTGGGCCAGTATGTAGTCTTTAGTGTTTTGTTTTTTATTCATGTATGTTTTGCTATAAATAGCCACTATATTGTAATACAAGATATATAAAGTGTTCAAAACAAATTAAGAAAGGTCATATAATGATAATGGCATAGTAAGAAAGAATTTTAATGATGTTATGCCAATTTAGTACCTTATCTATATGAATAAGGTAATGCATATGCTTGGAAATGATTATTAAATATGGATTAATAACTCAAGCTACTTAACGAACTAATCAAAGTTAGATAAACAAAAATCTAGGAAATGGGATGTTGCATTTTAGTGGTATTAGAGTAGGTAAAATGGTTTTGTAGATTTATGTAATGTGAAATTATGGTATATGATTTATGCATTATGTTAATACTTACATGCATTAGCATACAGGATCATGGATGCACCTCATACAGATCATGCTGGCCTAGAGGTTAAAGATGAGTTGGTTAAGTCTATTCATGCATGTGAGCATGTTAAACATGTTGTAGAGATTCTTAAGATGTCAAAGAATAATCAAACTATGGGTGTAAACCCAAATATTGTATAGCTTTCTAAGATGATGTGAAGATTTATAGCATAAACATTTGTAGGAGTTGCTATAGATAGATAAGAATTATGACAGATTGAGGAAGTAAGGGGCAATTGACTTTGAGGGCACTATAGATCCTATTGAGGCTGAATAATGGGTTAGAAGAATTAAGAGAGTATTGAATAGGCTTGAATGCACCCCAGAACAAACGATGATGTATGCAATATCTTTGCTTTAAAACAATTCCTTAGATTGGAGAGAGATTATTCCAAGTAGCATTGCTCAATCACTGACTTTGACTTAGGATGATTTTCTAAGGGAGTTTGCAAATAAATAAACACTAGCAGTATACTTAGATAAGAATAAGATTAAGTTTTTCTAGTTAAATCATAATGATATAATAGTAGCAAATTATGAGGTACAATTTGTTAAACTCTCGAGATATGCGTTAGAGTATGTGAATACAAGGGAATTGAAGTGCCCAAAGTTTAAGAAAGTACTGAGGTTAGAAATTTGAGATCGAATAGCATCAAGACAACCAATTATGCTACACTATTAGCAATAACTGTTCAAGTTGAAGAGGTAATGCATGAGAAGAATGCAATTGAATAAAGAAACAAAAAAAAAATGTGGTTTTACATCATTTGGTGGATCATGATTTCAAAAAAGTGCTAGTAATCAAAGAAATAAAGGTCAAAGTCAACATGTTAGATCAACATCAATAGCATCTGGTAGAGGATAGGAAAAGACCAGTTAACACAGTGGGTAGAGGTGTAGCCCCAATTTGTATTACTTATGGAAGGACCCATTTTGGAGAGTGTTAGCACCTAAAAGGCTTACTTGCTATACTTATAGATAACCAAGCCATATAAGTTGAGATTGCCAGGAGAGTCTCAAGTAGTTAGGCAAAGTTGTGTTAGAAAGAATGCTCATGACATAAGCAGAGACAAAGTGTGAGGTAGAGGCATATAAGAACATGGTAGAACAACTTTGATTCTTAGTAGTGGACATGCAGCCCATACTCAACCTTATGCTAGAGTTTATGTTTTTACTCACTAAAAGGCTTTAACAACTCTTGAAGTTATTTTTGGTATAATTTCTATTTATGATTTAGATGTTTATGTTTTGATAGATCCAAGATCCAATCATTCATTTATGTCTTTAGAATTTGCATCACAGGTGCATGGTGTAGTTGAATCTTTGGGATATAATTTATATGTTTTGATGCCTATTAGAGGTAGTGTAATTATAAACAAAGTGTGTAAAACTTGTCTAATGCTAGTGTGTGGTGTTGCATTACCCTTAAATTTGATATTAATAAACTTTAAGGAATTTAATGTTATTATAGGTCTGATAGCATAGGATCATGTAGCTTTAAATTGTCAAACTAAAGAGTTGATGATCAAATCTTTCGGAGAGCTCATACTTATATTTATTGGGGCATACAAAATTGTTCCAATTTGTTTGATCTTAGATATTCAACATTTTAATTGATTAAAAAAGATTGTAATACATTTTTAACTAGTGTAGTGGACACTAGTGTTCCCAGTCTGGGGTTGGCAACATTCCTATAGTGAGAGAGTTTTTAAAAGTATTTCTTGATGACTTGCCCAATTTGCCACCACATTGAGAAGTTGATTTTAATATTGAGACCTTACCAAGATGACACCTATTTCTATTACACCATAATAAATGACAGCTTTAGAATTGCAAGAATTAAAGAAATAGTTAGAAGAGTTATTGGAAAAAGGTTTCATTTGACCTTGTGCATCCTTAATGGGAACCTGTGTTATTTATGAAGAAAAAGGTTGGAAGCATGCAATTGGGCATTCATTAGAAACAATTAAATCAAGTAATAAGAAAGAATAAATATCCCTTATTGAGAATTGATGATTTGCTTGATCAACTTTGAGGTGCAATGATATTTCCAAAAATTGATTTTAGATTTAAGTATTGGCATTTGAGGGTTGTTGAGCCAAATATTCCATAAATTGCCTTTTTGCACAAGGAATGATCACAATGAGTTCCTTGTTATGCCCTTCGGGTTAACTAATGCACTGATAACATTTATAGCATTAATGAATCGTACCTTCCAGTAATATCTTGATTAGTTTATGACTATGTTCATTGATGACATCCTCATATACTCATGAAATCATAAGTAGCATGAGCTTTGTAGATTTTAAAAGAAAAGTAGTTATGTACGAAATTGAGCTAATTTTACTTTTGGATGGAACAAGTGGTCTTTTTGGGGCAT
The DNA here is from genome assembly GCA_949677035.1 of Omphalea diandra. NCBI lineage: Eukaryota > Viridiplantae > Streptophyta > Magnoliopsida > Malpighiales > Euphorbiaceae > Omphalea > Omphalea diandra. The sequence goes on from CATIWR010370345.1 coordinate 9,066, forward strand.
GTTGCAACCAAACATGGTGTTCAACCTGATCCAACTAAGTTATAAGCCATTTTGGAGTGGGATCCACCCAAAAATGTACCAGAGGTGTGTAGTTTTCTTTGGTTGGCTAGTTATTATAAACAATTTGTGGAAGGATTCTATATTACTAGGCCATTGATAAAATTGTTAAGGAAGAATGTAGCATTTAAATGGGATGATCAATATTAATAGAGTTTCAAGGAATTAAACAAAAGATTGACTACAACAATAGTTTTGACATTACCTTTAATAAATGGCAGATCTATAGTGTACACTGATGCTTCAAGATAGAGATTATGTTGTGTTTTGATGCAACAAGAAAAGGTGATAACTTATGCTTCTCAACAACTAACGCCTCATAAGTTGAACTATCCTACATATGACTTAGAGTTGGCAGCCATTGTTCACTCCTTAAATATTTGGAGGCATTACTTATATGGAGAGACATTTCAAATTTTGATAGATTATAAAAGCTTGAAATGTATTCTAACACAAAAAGAATTGAACTTAGGCAGAGAAGAAGGATAGAATTGTTGAATGACTATGATTGCACTATTGAATATCATCCAGGTAAGGCTAATGTTATTACTGATGACTTAAGCTAAAAAGCCTTAGATTTTGTTATTAGTATGGTTGGTCATAATTTAGTATTTGTGATTAATCTTTGTGCTTTAAATGTGAAATTCATGATTAAAAATGTGGCAGTTTTAATGGCTATACTTTAGTTGAAGCCTATGATAGATTATAAAATTAGAGAAGCCCAAAGGAATATCCATATTTATAGAATGCTATTGAACATACAAAAAGGTAAGAAGATTGATTTTTCAATTAGAGATAGTGGGATGATAGTAATGATGGGTATTCAAGTCTGTGTATCAAATGTTGATGGATTAAGATTAGAGATTATGTAAAAGGCACATAATGCATCATATGTAATGCACATTAGAAGTACAAAAATGTTTAAAAACCTACGGTCACATTTTTTTATGGTGACTAATGAAAAAAGATATAACTGAGTTTGTATCATGATGTTTAATCTACTAACAGATTAAGGCGAACATTAATCATTGGTAGGCAAGTTATGTCCTTTGCTTATTATTGTATAGAAATGGAAGAAAATTTTAATGGATTTTATTATTGGTTTGCCTTAAACATAAAAAGGCATAATGTTGTTTGGGTTGTTGTGGGTTACCTATTTCTATTGGATTAGATAGAAGTCCTCGATTTAGTTCTCATTTTTTGGAATTGCTTACAAATAGCTTTAGGTGCTCGTTTGAATTTTAGCATAGCTTTTCACCCATAGATTAATGGTTAATTAGAGAGGACTATTTAAACATTATAGGATATGATGCGAGCTTGTGTGTTAGAATTAAAAGGCAATTGGAATAATTATTTGCCATCAATGGAATTTGCATACAATAATAGCTATCATTCCAATATTGGTATTGCACCGTATGAAGATTTATATGACAGGAAATACAAAAGTCTCATTTGTTGGATATTGAAGGGATGTGATAGTTAGAGGATCTTGAGATGGTACTAGATACGGTGGCCAAAGTCTAAATAGTCAGATGATGTTTATGCACTACTCAAGAAAGGCAAATAGGTATGCTGATAGATATAGATGAGAAATTGAATATTAGGTTAGAGATAAAGTATTCTTGAAGGTTTCGTTATGGAAAGACATTATTAGGTTTAATAAATAAGGAAAGTTGAGTCCAAGGTATATTGGGCATATGAGATCATAAAGAGAATTAGGCCTTTGGCATATTGATTGACATTACAAATAAGATTATCTTAAATACAAAATATTTTCCATGTTGCTATGCTCTAAAAGTATAACTTTGATCCTTGCCATATATCATATGAGCCAAAGATTGAATTGTCAAATGATATGACTTGTCCAGAAGAACCAGTTGAAGTCCTTGATCGATAACTAAAACTATTGAGCAATCAAGTGATACTAATGGTTAAAGTGAGATGGAGTGTCATGCGTAAAATCCTTACAAGTGCACAAATCACTTTAAGTAATATAATGAAAAGTTGAGATCGTTCCCATGTGGATTGATTCACATAAATACCAACAATAACTCAATTTTCCTACTATCTAGTAATCAAATTATGAATAAATAATTAATCTGAAATCTAAAAAATTCAAAATTAAATTAAAAAAATAGAATTAAATGGAAGATAAATCTAATGCAAATGATTTCTAAAGACTTGGGTACTTGACAATACTATTCCATAATTATGCCAAGAATTTTATCTTTAATGTGATTGAGTTATGCTTAAAGATGGATTTTCCTAAATTACGCAATTATCTATCTCGAGCAAAATTAAGCCTATTATCACTAAAATTATGTCTCCTCTCGTGATCACAAAATTTAATAGTAAAGCATGAAGTTTTTTAAATAATCTATCAATATCTATAGAAGTCGAGCTTACTCTCATTGTCTCAATATTTTAGTTTAACATGTTAGGATAAGACTAGACTTCAACTTTCACTTCATGATCTAGAGTCTCAAGCATTGCATATATGTGGCCATTCATACACATTAGCTAATTAAGCTCAAACATATTAAATTAAGAAAACCCAACATAAATGAAGCAAAAATCCCTTCATATAATCTTGAAAAAGTATTGGGCTTTTGCCCTAATCTCTAGAATTAAAAAAATTAGTTCATTCTAGAGATGGAAAAAGAAAAAAGAAGAATAAATCTATTGAACCCATAAGAAGAATATTCACAAGAGGAAGAATCTTGTTCCAGATAAATGAACCTAAGAAAAGCTCTCCAAAATCTCGCAAAATTCTCTCACAAAATTAGTGTCGATGTTAGATCCATTTTTCTCTCTCTAAATTTGCCTCCTTTTTGCTCTAGAGTGTCTCTTCCATCAAGTCTCTTTTTTTCTTAAAAGGTAGCTCATTTTGTGTTTCATAATTCTGATTCTATCATTTTAGATGACTCGATGCATTGGTCATGCAATAACCCATGCACACTCTAATAATTACAAATTTGCTCCCATTGATTGGTCAACTTTATGCTACTATATGGTCCAACACATGGACCATACGATAGCCCATGCAATGCTATTGGAAATCACATATGAGCTCCTTTTTAAGAAATTCTTTCATAAGCATAAAAGAGACAGAAAAATAACCTATTCCAAAATAAAAATACTATAAAAACTATAAAAATTAATAATTCCAAACTAAATCTATATAATAAAAAGACTCATATCATGGAGCCATTATTTGCCTAAGTAGGTCACTTGGGAAGTACAGGAACATTTAAGATGACAATATCTTACTATTCTCGAGTTCTAGTAAGTAAATTTAAAGGACAAAATTTTCAAAAGAGGGGGAAAATTTTGACATCCTCAACCTAATTTGCATGCATTTTAATGTATTATATATGCATATATGTTTCACATGACAATAATATTTTTATATTATATTTGAGGCATTTGAATATGGATATGATGTTTGTATAGAATCATAGCAATTTGTCAAATATGGCATACATATTACTATACCTTAAATAGGTGTATCTTGGAACTTATTTAATGTATATGGATTTAATGAGAATCAGTAAAGGGATAAATGTAATGAAAAATGAATAAAAGGGATTAAAAGAGAATATTTAAATTTCCAATCAATAGAAATAGGCCACCAATCTTTTGTCTTACTAGAATAAGAATACAAATTGGAATTCTCTTTTATAAAGGCTGATGAGAGAGCAAAAAATAGGGGATACAACAAAAAAGGGTGTGCAAATAAAAGAAGAAAGAAGAGAAGAAAAGGAAGAAGGATAAAAAGGGAGAATAATAAATTAACTAGGAAGGAATCTTAAGGTTTTCTAGTTTTGGAAAAAGGTTTGCAAGGCACTAAAGATAATATTAGAAAATAAACTAGGACCATTGATAGCTTAATAGTTTAAAGAAGTAGGTAAGTACATAGTTAATGATACATATTACATGTGATTGGTTAAATGTTATAAATTGAAATTCTATGAATTGAAATGGCATTTATTGAGATGATATTGATACATATATTGATGAAAAGATTTTTAAATTTTGAACTATTTTTTTTATAAGATGTTGATAAATTATGGCTTGAGAATGAAAGTATGTTGTGATATGATTTCCCAAGGTTGATGAGTGTTGTTATTAGTAGTTATATTGCCAAAATTTTGTTAGATTTACAAATGAATTGCTAAAGGACTATTAGATGATATTGTTTGAGCAAACAATAAGAAAACAATAGCTTGCATGACAATTAAAGAGAACTATATAGTCTATGTGGCATTAAAATTAAATGAGATTAACTTATATGGCAATGATGTGCTATAGCCTGTGTGGCAACAATATTTGATAGGATATATGAGTAACATCCTCAACCAAAATCATATGCATTTTAATTACATTATATTTGAATATATGCATTGGATAAATAATTGTTTAGACATGTGAATTGGAGAAACACGATGATGACACTTGCACCATTACATTTGGGACACTTGAACATAAATGTAATGTTTGTATGGTTGCATGGCAAATTATCTTATGTTGTGTGCATGTTATAATATCATAAATAATGGTATTTTATAGCTTATTTAAAAGTATAAGGAGCATCTAGGGATTAGGAGATGGATAAAGGTGCTTAAGGAGTGAAAAAGAGGGATTAAAAGAGGAAAAGTGAACTTCTAACCAATAGAAATGAAACACCATGATTTTATCTTATTATAATAGGCTTACAAGTGTAATTCTTAACCCTTTAGGATCAGAATTAAGGGGTTAGATGTGAGGTAGAACAGAAGAAAGAGAGAGCTAAGGAAGAAAGAAAGAAAGGAAGAAGAAGAATAAGAAGAAGAAGAAGGAGGGGAAGAAGAGTGAGCTGCCTAGGAAAGAATCCTAAGGTTTTCTAATTCTAGGACATTAGGTAAGTTAATTTATCTTTTTTCAACATGAAATTAACCCCTTATGACAGGTTAATCATGCATGGTTAGCGAGAATTATGGAGTATTTGAGATAGAACTCTTGGATGGAAATTGAAATTCAAGAGAATAAGAGTTGATTGTGTTGATTTTGCTGTTAGAGCAGAATTTTGTACCCACGATTTCATAACTCTAGAAGAGGAATTAGGGAAAGTGAAAAATATGAAAGTTGTAGCTTGATGTTTCATATAAATTCATATGAAATAGTTTTGCTTGATTTTGTGTGTGTGAGGAGAAATGGCTCCTTCATTAGGGGTGGTTCACAACCAACCAAAATGACCTTAGTCTTTCTGTTTTCTTATATTTTCTGATTTTGACAAAGTTTTAAAAATGAAATTTGTAGCTTTATATCCCCTCTAAATACCTGTAAATCAGTTTTGATTGATTTACTGTGTGGAAAGAGATATGACTCATTGATTGGGACTAACCCTGTACCTGGATGAAACCTCACCTTTCTATTAATTCTATTTTCCAAGAGATATGACCTAAATAGCTAATGGTACTATATGTGAGATTGATTAAATGCCATGAACATATACTCAATGGAATGAAATGTTGTTTAATATGATGATATTGAGGAATACATTAATGAAAAGATTGTTATACTTTTTATTTATTTATTTTCATGAGACGTTGATCAATTATGACTTTAAAATGGGAGTATGTGGTGATATGAGGTGCCAAAGTTATGGGTATTCTTATTAATCATTAAATTGTTAAAATTTTGTTAGATTTATAGTTGATTTGTTGAAAGACTAATACTTGATGTTGTTGGCAAGTAACACTATTCATAACCTATATGGAAATGATATATAACAACTTGTGTGGCAATAACATTCGATGCCTATGTGGCAATGATATCTATAGCCTATGTAGTAATAATATATAATAGCCTGTGTGGTAGTAACTTATGAGAGCCTATGTGGCAATGATATGTATATCATGTGTGACAATAATATATAACAGTCTGTGTGGCAATAACATTCGACAACCTGTATGGCAATAATATTTATAGTCTATATGGCAATAATACATAATAGCATGTATGACAATGATATGTATAGCATGTGTGGCAATAACATATAACACGTGTGTGGTAGTAACTTTTGAAAGCCTGTGTGGCAATGATATCTATAACCTGTGTGACAATAATATATAGCAGCTTACATGGCAATGATATCTATAGCCTATGTGGTAATAATCTATAATAGTCTACGTGGCAATACCATTTGATAGCCTGTGTGGCAATGATATCTATAGCCTGTGTGGCAAAAATATTTATAGCCTACATGGCGACCAAATATGAAAGCCTTTGTGGCAGTGACATATATATACTATGTGGCAATAATAGGAAATAAGGTATTTAAATGACAATGGATAGAGTGAGAGGATTTTAATGAGGTTGTGTCACTTTAGCATTCCATGTTTTATGAATAAGTTAATGCACATACTTTAGGAATGATTAGTTAATGGGACGTCACATACAATCCCTCTTGTGATGAGTTTTTGCCTTAAGCCATTAAATGTCCTCCAGATGCCTTGTATTACACGTTTTACTTCTTTAATGCTTACGGTTTATGTGCTCTAATTTTGTGTGCTTGTTGGATAGTTATGTGGGCATGTGACATTATGGACTTAAATGCATATATAGGCATCTTTTGCATGGGAGAGATGGTAATATGTGTTATATTCATTCCTTGTGCTTTGAGTTTATTTGGTTTGCTTTATATTTGCTTCATTTATTAACTTATTCTTCTTTTGGGAGTAGGTGTTGTGTTTGAGTTAAACCATAAGTTGGTTTTAGTGGTCACAATATGTGGTCATGGATGAATGTATGACAATGCATGCTTATCGCCTTTCTCATGAATGCATGACCACCCATTCCCTCTTTGATGTTTGAATTTGGATGAATAGATGACAATGCATGTTTATCCCCTTTGCCATGATGCATGATCCCTATCCCCTTTGAATTGAAGATTTGTTTTGCCTAAATGAATTACACTTAGATGCATGTTTAAGGGTATTAATTAAACTAATCGATAGATTGATTAAAATATTAAAAGTGAACTAAGGATGCCTGACCAATATCCTAACGGTTTGGTGATGCCTACCCTTTTCCTAAAATCGTACCTAATTTTTGAACCCAATCTATGATAGGGTGAATATGAAATGGACTTTCTAATTAACTTAGATTAGATTTAGATTTCATCTTCATCGAATTCTTATCCCAACCAAAGTCAGGTGGTAACTCTACATTCCTTAGAGATGGTATCAATGTATTATCCTGCTTTTGGTCCCCTGATGACCACCATTTTAGACTAAGGACTTTGAAATTGTCCAAGGCTTAAAAGGATCCCTTATTGATCCAAGCGCATAACACATCTCAGGTTCATTACAAATGTAAAGACCTATAAGATCTCAAACCTCGTTGATCGATAAAAGGATGAAGGTGCAAGCAAGCTTTGACTCATTTGAGCATAGCCATGAAAATCGCGCTCATAATAATCCATCCAAAGAGCAATTGTACCAAAAATCCAAACTAGTTTCTCTATACTATGAATATGTCCACAAGACCATTGCTTTGAAAAACTTAGTTATGATCCATTTTTTCTTCAAATAAAAAAATGATGTACTTCATCCCAAAAGCAATTGTACCAAAAAACTAATGTACTTCAGAAAAATCCCAAAATCTTTAATGACTTGCTTCATGTATGCATAACTTCATTTTGTTGTAAGCTTATGAACAACGTCCTTTGCTAGTGCCTCTTCCACTTTCAGTGGCAAGTAGCTTTCCCACCTACCTTGCCTCTCCACTTACAATTGATCTTCCATTTTAACTAGCACTACTACCTTTTGCCTCTTTCTATTATAGTTTGTTATCAATAAAAAAAAAAAAATACAAATCAGGTACATAAAGGGTTGTATAAAAATATTGAGAATATAATGAAAGCTTACCACTTTCTCTACTTCCATGACTTTGTAATATCTTTTATTATGTTATAATTTGGCATACTTAGCATATGTAACAATTGAACTCCTTCTCCTAAGGATAGTTGCTTCTTTTTAATGTCTAACCCTTATAGTCCTTGGCCTACTAGCTTTCTTTAACATATGGAAGGAAATATTTTATTAGCTACACCATCTGGCTTGAAGTTAGCTTCTAGCATTAGATGAATAGTTATTTTGTAAGCTTTCGAGTATGTCTAAATACTAAAGTACTCATCATAGTGGTCCTTAGTATTTTCCCTCTTATATGTTATACACTTAGATACATGTTTGCATGGTAACCACTAAGTTCTCACCACATATAACTATATTTTTTCTCACTAACTTTACTACAAAGATGACTTGGCCATCTTTAACTCCATACTCTTCATTTCTACCTAAAACATAATACATTTATAACTATCTTTGATAATGCTATTCAAAAAATTTCTCATCTATGGAGTTAGTTTTCCTCTCTAGGTATAGCCCTTTGCATATGATGTATATATCTTAACCATGCACTTTTGCCTTATTTCGTACATCATATTGACTTTTCGTAGCCCCCTAATCTTGTTCACTAAATTATTGAATCTTTCAATCATCTTATTTATGTTGGGCTCACTTTTAGCTTTATCATAATAAGCACCTCTACTATAATAACTAGGTGGAATTTCTATGAGCCATTTCTATGGCTTTCCTTCATTTATCTTATTGATCATTTTCACAACCTCCTAAAATTTGGTCCATCTATTGCCTTCCACGCCATCCAAATTTCCTTCCTTAATGATAAACCTAGAAACTTGCTTCTAAAGTTTACAGGTATGTGTCTTACATAATATCTACTAGTAACATTTGGAAAAGTTGTTTTAACATCCAAATACTCCTGTATATGACATATAACTAATATATTTATGATATTTTAGACAAATAACCATGAAACTATAAGAATCTAAAAGTAATTATAAAAGTACTATACATACCTTTTATCTAACATGAATGTTAAAGTCTCTCATTTGATACACTCTTAATGCTATCAACTAAAAGATGGTGGAAAAATAAACATGTCTATTTACATTCTTATTTTACCACCACCCAAGCTAATTGATAACATAAGCTCTAGGAGATCCCCACCCTAGGAACTTTTTATATGAATTATTACTTTTCCCAATACAGTTAGAAATCGAATTATCGATGAAGAGATTAGAATTTTCAAAAAACTAAATCCTTAAAATCCCAATCTTAAATATGCCACAAAGGTTGATTACATCTTTTGATAAGTCTAATTTTGTTTTCTACCAATAACATAAGAAAAGCAAAGCATAAAGCTTACCAACACTAAATATTATTAATTAAACATAATATTTTTTTAGAATACAAGGCCATGGCCTATATAGTGCCTATCAAAGTGAAGTTTCCCTCATAAAAAAGGCTTACAATTCCTGGAAAAAAGAGATATATATATATATATATATATATATATATATATATATATATATATATATATATATATATATATATATATATATATATCTATATAAGAGTTGTAAATAATATATATCTATC
>CATIWR010370355.1:0-21289 GCA_949677035.1 Omphalea diandra
TAGATGATTATGCTTGTTTTATGTATTCTAGGCATAGTTCTTTTTGTTTTATGTATTGTTTTTGCATTTCTAATTTGTTTTCTTCTTTAAATACTTGCTTTTGCATTTTAAAGGATTCTTTTTGTTCTAAACATTTTTCTCATTCTCTTAGCATTTCTTCTTCTTCTTCAAATTGTTTTTCATGTTTTTCTTCTTGTTTTCAACATGATAGTTCTTCTTATTCATGTTTTAATGCTTTTAATCATTTCACTTTTAGTGATAAACATTTTTCTTCATATTTTTGTGTTTCAAAGAACTCATTTTTTTTTAAACATTTATTTCCTTTTAAAATTTGTTTTAGTTTATCTTCTTTTAATTCTAGGAGTTTGACTTCTTGTAATTCTTGTTTTTACAAGTCTTCTTTTCATTCTAGAAGTGTGTTCTTTTTAAAAGACCTTAATTCTTATTTTTCAAAATTTTGTCTTTCTAAATGTTCTTCTAAGAGTTTTAATGTTTATAAATCATTGTTTTATTCTTCTTTCTATTTTAGGTGTTGATTAAAACAAATTTCTTTTGATTTAAAAAAATTCTTATGTTTCATGTTTTTATTTGATTTTAAATCTTGTTTTGATAAACCTAGATCTTCTAGTGATTTCATTTTAAAGAAAATTGAAGCTTTAGAATTTCTCCATACTAGATGGAAAATGTGCATTAGGGTTTCTTTTAGACATTTGACTTTGATTCAAACACTTTTTGCTAGATTTTTCCTAGATTTTGTATATATTAACCCTATTCTAGGTGGTTCCATGCGTGTTATATTTGATTCGAGTGAAAAGATTTACAATATGTGTGGTAAGTTTAATTAGAATTCTTTTTGTTAGTTCTTATATTTAGATTTTGCTTTCTTATAGGTCTAGATTCAAGGACGAATCCTTTTTCAGGAAAGAGTGAATGATGCAAACAACTAAGACAAGTTATCAAAGGATCCACTTCAATTTTAAGACTCAATCACAAGGCATGTAAAAAGAAGCTCAAGACATGTAAAAGGAAACCCAAGTCGTGTAAATAAGGAAATAAGACCCAAAGTCAAAGATTCTTGCAAGATTTCCTTAGTTGACAATATTTCCTAATGCTATTAAGATTTCCTCATTAGATTAAATCCTTATCATTTTCTATTTAGTAAAAGTTATTCTTTAGTTAGGAAAGTATCTTGGTCTAATATTGTTGACCAATCATAATGTTTATTTAGTTTTCTTATTTAGTTTAGGATTATTTTTTCCTTGTTATATTAGGAAATATTGAATTCTGTTAGGAAATGTAAACTAAATCTTAATTGGTTTTGGATGAAGCATTATAAGGCTATATATAGCCCTCATATTCTGCAAATAGGACATTCATTTAATCAATATTATTATTGTTAGCAATTTTGCTTGTGAGATTAAATTATCTTCTTGAGTTCTGGAGTGGACTTGGTGAGATTGTTAAGTGAAAACTTAATAATTTCACAAATTTGTTAAAATTGTGGTTGATTTAGGGTTTGAGTTAACACAATTTTGAATCTTCATAACTTAGATTGTTAGAAATAAGTTTTCTAGAGGTCTAGTTGATATTAAATTGTGGTTGATATGAGTTGATTTGTTTGCCAGCTCCATATGTAGTAGATTTTGAAAAATTACAACACTTGAATCTAAAAATACTTTAAGTCCCTGAAATTTTCAAAATTATTTCATAAAATCTCTTTCTTAATAGGCGTTTAGTATCTTTTCCCTCTATACTGTTCTTTATCTTCTACTCTTTCATCTCCTTTTCCTTTGCCTTCTTTTGTCTTTTGCACTCTAATCATCAAATCCAAATAGTTTATACCACAAGTTTGTTCATGTTATCAGGGAGAAATTTTGATCCATTTCTATGAATTTCTTTGATACAGTGCTAGTTTTTGTTCTTCTACTCTTGTTTCTGCAGTCAATTATTTTTCTATTACAGTATTTTTTAGAGGAAAATACTTCAAACTGAACTAGATTTATGAACTAATTGCAAATTGAAGCATGGTCTCAAATGATGGAGATCCACCATCATCCCGAAATGATGATAGTTAATACTCCACTGGTTGGAAACAATTATGAATCATGAAGTTGGGAAATGAAAATAGTACTTCGGCACAAAGTGTAAGCTGGGATTCATTGATGGAAAAATTATTGATCCAAATGAAGATTCTAATGAATTTGATCAGCGGCAGAAATGTGATTTTATGGTAACTTCCTGGATTTTGAATGCTATTTTTAAAGTAATGGTTGAGGCATTTCTTTATACAACTACTTCCAGAGAATTATGGAGTGAGTTAGAAGAATGGTTTGGGGAAAGCAATGAACCTCTAGTGTATCGGATTCTAAGGCAGATTGCTTCCATTTCTTAAGAAAATAATTCTGTTTCGTGTTACCATACCAAATTCAAAAGATTGTGGAATGAATCAGTAATCGTTGATCCGATACATGCTTATAATTTTGGTGCGGAAAAATCTATTACTAATATGACCAATAAAAACAGATTAATCCAATTTCATAAATCTATTACTAATATGACCAATAACAACAGATTAATCCAATTTCATGTCGGACTAAATGATGGTTATGATCAAGAAAAAAATTAAATACTCTTATTTGATCCATTGCCTCTTTGTTAATAAAGCTTATTCCATGGTTTTAAAAGGGTTGAGGATCATAAACAAATTTTTTTCTTCTTTCTCTTGGAATATGAAAGGATTTGCATTATGGGAAAAGGCTACGGAGTAGCAAAGGTTCTATTAGCAACAGTAAGTTTGATTCTAAGAAATAAAAAATGGCAATAGATATTATGATCTCTGGAAAAGAGAATGCCACACAAAGGATAAATATTTTCTGCTAAATGGATTTTCAGATTGGTACAAGCAATTTGGGAAATTTAAAGAAAATTTTCTAAGAACTGTGGCACAGGTGACTGAACAATGTGCAGGAATTGAAACATCATTTGAAGGAGATGCTTTCATTGATCAAACGAGATATGAAAAATTTGTATCTGCCATTACTAATGCTATACATCAAGAAGTACTGAAGCTGTTCAAGAACAATGCACCTGCTGTGGTTTACAATCCCAATGCTACCAATTTTGTTGGTAATTAGAATATGCTACACTAGTATGACAAAAGATAATTCTTGGATTATAGATTTTGGGGATACTAATCATTTTTTCCTTTGCAAAGAATGATTTAAATCTTTGCGTTTTTTACCTGAACCAGTCACTATTTACATGCCAAATGGAACTGTAACTTATTATATTGAAACATGTTCTGTTCATGCCCTCCTTTAAGTTTCAACTTTTAACAATAAGCAACTTATTACAATAACAATCCATAGATGTTACTTTTTACCCTATTGGTTGCCTGTTTCAGGTCCTGCAGACTGAAGATGTTATTGTAGAAAGCAATTTGGAAAGTGGTTTATACAAGTTGGCGCCATCGGGTTTCATTCAATATTATATATAAACCTTTCTAACTCAACTCCATCATCTTATAAACACACTTGTAAATACATATTCTCTTCCTCATTACAATCCATTAATAAAGAGAACCATTTTTCCATAATGTTTAGTACTTTTGATTTGCATGATTATATTATTAATTACTTGGGATAATAGACTAGGCCACTCTTCTTTGCAGAAACTAAATCATACCTCAATTCTCGAGAACCTTAAAAATAAAAATTACATGTGTGAAGTTTGTCCTTTGGCCAAACAAACCAGAATGGTCTTCCATGCCAGTTCTATTCAAACTATGTCAGCTTTTATATTATCTGTATATGAATGTGTAACATACCAAGTCTATTATAAGAGCTGATTGGTGTCTTACAATTGTAGATGACTACACTCAGACTACATGGACCCATACGATGCGATAAAAACAACAAACTCATTTTTTAATTTGTTCTTTTTTTTTCATCTTATTGAAAATCAATAGTCAAATAAAGTGCATATAATCAGAACATACATAGACATAGTTCAACAACCAAATATGTCACACCTTCTTCACAAAAGGAATTATTCACCATAAAACTTGTGTGCACACTCCACAGCAAAATGGGGTGGTTCAGAGAAAACATAGACATTTACTTGAGGTTGGTAGAGCTCTGTAGCAACAAGCTTATCTTCCAAAATGTTTTTAGTTAGAGTGTACTATTTATGCTATATGTTTTCAACAAATTACCTAAGTCTATTCTTGATTAGCAATCACCTTATCAAAAAATTTTTTGGCACTTCACCAGACTATTCTAAACTTAGAACTTTCAACGGTGTTTGTTATGCTACTTATTTTAAAAAATAAATAAATATTTTAATAATTAATTTTATTAATTAACTCGCTAGTATACGCTATCAATAACTAATTATTAGACTCCTTATTAGTTATAAATTGTAAATTAGTAGTGAACATTAATAATACTTTTCAATTTTATAACTAATATATAAGTTATTAATTAATTATTTTGATAAAATTATTTCAAATATTAAAAATAAAAGTATGTAGGATTAATAATTATTACTCACAACAATTAATAATTAGACTATTTATTTATTATTATTAGAAAATTAGTAATAAACATTAATAACTCTTTTTAATTTAATATTCAATAGGTAAGTTATTAGTTATTTTTTAATTGTTATTTATTTATTTTAGTCATTCAATGATTAAAAGTGAAAAATATAGAATTTATTTTATTTTAATCCTTAAAGATTAAAATTAAAAAATTTTAATTTTAATAAATTAAAATAATCAAACACTTGAATTGATATTGAACCGGATTTAATTGTCTCGAAAGAACTAAAAATCGATCTGAACTATATATCAAATTTGTATGAAACTGAACTAAAAAAAAATTCAAAACAATATCAATTATCTATTTCTAAAATCTTTGAAATTTCTAATTGATTATGAAGATATATAAATTCTTAGATCCAACCATATTGGTCCCTATCATTTATTTAACAACTCCACAGAGGTCCACCACCTGGCTAAAGATACGAAGAACCCTTCCCTCGTCATGGGTTCAAAAGATGAGAATCAATGTGAAAGGTGAAACTTATTGGGAGATAAATTTTGATCCCTGTGGCCTAAAGATTTTCTTAGATACACATTTTGCGTTAGAGAGAGTTTAGAGGCTTCATAGCATAAACGTTTCTGAGAATCATAAGTAGATGTTTTTGGTTTTCTGAAAATATTTATTAAAAACAAAATCTGTTAGAAGTCTGGTTTGTTGTGGTCGTGGGTCAAAAACTCCATAGCAAGACGGCTGCCACACTGTTATTGGATTGGGTTTAAGTTGGTTGTACACTATATTAAGCCCAATAAGGTCGCATTTCAACTAATTTGCAACACAGGGAATCCAATGTGCGCCTGCATAGTCAAATGAATAATATCCACCTTCTTCTACTGTTTGTAAAACCACTACAAAATCTCATCGTTTTCTTCTAATCATCTTGTTGTTCAAGCATCGTTAATGACTGGATCTGTTTTTCATTCCTAACAGACCAATCCGGAGCAGGAAGACCAATTTAGGTTATAAGAGCCAATATATATATAGCGATAAAAAGTTTACATTAATTTCCAGGACAAATCCTTTAAGGTTTGGCGGCAGGACACCATTTTGAATGGAATAACCCTGTATCCTTCTGGTGCTGTAGAGTGTATAATGACCAGATGGACGAGCTGAAATTAAAATTCTGGTCCTTTAATTGTTGGCCAATCTAGAGAACTTTCAGTATAACAATCAGAATTCGTATCCACACCGTACGCAGCAGGGAACTTCTGAAAAATAAAATTATGCATAAGATGTTTGGCGGAAAAGGTAACACAAGCTGAATTCCTATAAAAAGAATGGCATAAATGCTATGTGACGATGGTTACAAGGTGCTCCAAGAATAGGATACAAAAAGAACCTGGCTTAAGAAAGGATA
This sequence comes from Omphalea diandra, assembly GCA_949677035.1. Classification (NCBI taxonomy): domain Eukaryota; kingdom Viridiplantae; phylum Streptophyta; class Magnoliopsida; order Malpighiales; family Euphorbiaceae; genus Omphalea; species Omphalea diandra. The sequence continues at coordinate 5,959 of CATIWR010370355.1, forward strand.
AAACAGCTATTGGTGTCGATCCATATCAATAAGACCTAAAATGGGCTGATATAACCTGCCAATCTCAACAACAGCTCTGGAACCAGGCGTCTTCTTGAAGGTGCAGTAACATCATTAGCAAGAGCTTCCTTATTATCAGCATGTATTACTGCAACCAGATGATCGAACAGGTCATCTTTACCTCCTCTTAGAGGATCCTGCATGAACAACTTAATCATTAGGGTGAAGTATGGATTTTTTTTTTTTTTTGGGTGCAATACAAAGAATTCTGATAACCAATTTCTAATTCATGAGACATGCAAATGAGCACGCACTTGCAGAAATAAGTCCGTATGAGTTTTTCCTTCATACAAAATCAGTTCAGCACGAGCTCCTAACCTTTGAAGAGCATTGGCAAACGTTTGACTGCAAAAAACAGCCAGTTAATATCTCCAAATATCGCAAAAGGAAGCATTAGAATTTCTTATAAACATGTCCTGTTCTAAGTGTTCATAATGAGGCAGACTAGCACTTGTTAATGTTTTTATATACAGTTATACACATTTTAGGATATGATAGGCTTCACTTTGAAACTGTGAAGAAATTGCACAAGAGCACAACTTATATTATTATAGCAACTTCTATACATTTCGACAATGAATCTTTCATCTACTATCATTTTAGAACATGATTATGGCATCATGCTGAAAACAAAGACATCAAATTCTGACCTGGAAGCTGACGGTATGGAATAATCTGCAGTCCCATGAAAAAGAGTAATAGGAGGCAGCAGTGAAGCAGCGTGTCTAAAGCTTGGGTCTGCTATTCTAACTTCAGGAGAAAATAGTGGCAAGGATTCTTCACCTTCCATTATGCTGCAACCAAGCACAGAAAAGCTTATAAAAGGCAACAAATGGTATGCAATGAAATGCATAATAAGTACAGAGAAACCGGCAACTGTAAGATATTGTTTCCTGTGCACCTTAAGAAAAGGGAGCGATAGAGGCCCCGACTATTGAAGTGATCAACTAACTTGAATAAATTGTACCTGCACAGATTTCAAATGGAAGTATATGAAATGTGGAGCATATTGCAATTGTCAATCAGTAAATTGAGAGATATATTCAAAAATAAATCAAATGTCAATTGTCATTACTCTCTCTGGCCATCAAACCTTGAAAACAATTTTTTTTTCAACTTTTTATATGGGGAGGAAGCCTCTGTGGACATGTCAATGGACTATAAGCAAGGACAAAGTTCATCATCATTCGAATACAGAACACCATGGACCATGTTCCTCACTTGCGTAAGGAATGACATGAAGTTGTCTTTATGGTTTCCCTCTTGTTCCCACATAATACAGACCATTACATTTTAAATAAGTAAAGAATGCGAGAGAGAGAGAGAGAGAAGTAAAGAACAGAGAGGTGAAAAAAAAAAAAAAAGAGAACCATGACACTGGAAATGAAATAGCAAAGAGGAGAAGGCATATATCATTCATAGGATCCAATGTGCCAATACTATTTCAAATAGTGAATGATGTACTAGAACTAGTATAACAAGTAGATCCAATAAAAATCATCCTTCAAAATAAGAAAATATCTAAGCAACAAAACACAAGGGAACCTGTGCATTGACAGTCTGAGAAGGTTTGAACTACCAAATTATACAATTTGGAATAGCATACCGAGCACTTCTCTGCTTTTCTAGACAAAGATAGAGATGAAAATTTACCCTCCAGATAAACCAAAATAAGCTTTTATCTGGGAAACACTCCAGGATATACTCTCAACTCTCTGAGTTTCTCTTATTGCCTGTTCCACAAGAACACAAGCAGAAATATGTGCACCAGCTGACTGTCCCATTAGATAAATCCTACAGAATAAGCATGAAGAAATCAATAACATATTTTAAAGATAAATGGAAAAAGGAAAAAAACAGAAGATTTATTTGATTACCTGTTAGGGTCACCTCCATATTTCGAGATGTTGTTGCAGATAAATGAAATCCCCTGAGAAGCATCTGTTACCATATCACTGATGGTTCCCTGGGGGAAATTTCTGTGTGAACGTGTCAGTCACACATTATTTGTGGAGGTGGAGATAGACAACAAATAAGCAGGCAGGCTTTATGTATGTTAAGATCATATGGAAAATAACAATGCTAACTTCCTTAAAAACAAGCTTAACATGGAAGAAGCTAAATTCAGACATGAAGTTTGCATTCAGATTCACTTAAGTTGAATTAAGTAATCACCATATATTAAGCCAACAACCTAAAGTACTACCAATGGTCTAAAATTATATTAATCTTGGGCTGCCACTAGCAAGTATAAGAATCAAAGAATCAAGGGTAGCTCTTAGGACAACACACACGTTACAGACAGAAACCAGGAAATAACTTTTTGATTTAGAGTCTAGAAATGCTTCTTGTCTCAACATTATTTAATTTGCAAAAGATTGGGAACTATATTCATCAAATGCAGTAACTACAATCAAAAGGATCTTGACCACTTCATTAAGCGTTGTTCTTTAGCAGGCAAGGAAGGGGGTACAAGGAGGAAAAGAGAATAAAATTCTTGGTGAGAGTATTAAAATTGCTTATGTGTCTCTTCATTGTAATGTTGCTTGAAGAATACCAAACTATCAGTTCTCAATGTCTCCTCAGAATTCCTCTTTTTTTTATTGCACAATAGAATATCTAGGTAAATGAAAACCATGGAATACAACATTATATTGTATAAACTGAAACCACGTACCGGTAATCTATACATGCAACTATGATGTCTCTTTCTGCCAACTGTTTTCCAAGAAGAGAACCCCATGCTTTGTACCTAAATCAGGAAGAAACTAGTAACTTAATATCAAAGTAAAAAATAGGTGGCTTTCTATGATTCCAAGAAATAAATGCCTTAATCCTTTTTTTTTTTTCTGATAAATTAGAAAGATAATGGATGACTAAGTCTACAATAGCTAATTCAATATATATGAGGTCAATAGTCGAGAAGTGATCACAGTCATAAACCCAGGAATAGCAGAGTCTAATAAATCAGCACTTTGAAACCTATTTCAAGAGCTCTGAAATTAATTTCCACCTCAGTCTCCATGAGATTATGTATATTCCAAAATGTAGTCCCTCAAGCTTCATTTGATATTCCAGAATAGCTCCCTATGAAGTGCAATTTTCAGTTACATTTGAAGTGGCACAGATGGAAACAGAAGTTCCCACTTCAATGTGCAAACCAGGATTGGACAACAAAACCACCTCACTGCAAGTAGACTCTGTTAACAATTAGTAACTACAATAAAATTATGTCTTCAACATCATCATGATAGATGCCATATATAGACATGTCATATCCTTGAGCTCAGATCCGCCTAGAGGATCTTCTGAATCAATCAGGCAGCAATTCTCAGCATGTTGACAGCTGTGATTTAATGCACAGCACTTAGAACCAGTGCCTTAAGTACTAAAGAAATGGAGTAAACTACAGGTATAGAACATTCAAAGAAAGTACAAAATATTCATAGACAGAATTCATGGCATCAGTCAAGAAAAACAAACAGCTATTCAAATAACTCACCCAATAATCCAGGCACCACCAGTTACAAAAGCAACAACCGGCTTTGGCCCATCAATATTTTCTGGTAAATATAGATCCAACCTGTAAAATCATAATTGCACCAGAAAAAAATTTTTTAGCCTCCAATACTGAATGCAAGCAAGTTCATAGATGATGAAGAATTGACAGATTCAGATACCTGTTTCTTGGTTGATCTCCATAAATGATGCTACGCCGCACCTGGCTTGAGAAGAAGTAATAGTATCCCACTGCAGATATCATAAAACAAGTTGCTTCTGAGAAATCTGATATACAACTAAAAGCGAGGTAGCGAGGAAACGGTAAACGCGGAAACAGGAAACGTAAAAACGGACATGAAGAAATAGTATTTTTTAAAATACAAGAAACGAAACATGAGAAAACATGTAAATATAAACAAAAAATATAAGACGGTTACAAATATTTTTTTATATTGAAATAACTATGAGATTATATAAAAATAATATTAAATTAATTATTTAAATTAATATTAACTATAAAATAAATAAATAAGATGATAATAATCAATTAAATATTAAAAAATAAATATTAATTGTCTATAAATTTCATAATCAAAATTAATAGTAGAAAAAAAAATATATTTCGAAACATTAACTATAAAATAAATAAATAAGATTATTATAATCAATTAAATATTAAAAATTAAAATAAATATTAATTTTCTATAAATTTTATAACCAAAAATTACTGGCGGAAAAGAAATATGTTTCAAAATGGAAACACGTTTTTTTAAGTTTTTAAAATTGCAGAAACGTGTTAGAGAGTTTCTGTTCCAAAATGCGGAAACGCTTTCCTGCGTCATAGACCAGAAGCATCTGGAGTCAGAATTTCTCCTGCTGGATGTTGGGAAGAAATAAGATTGTAGATCGTTCCCTTCCCATCATATATGCATGATATCCAGCACATAATCTAGCAAGCTTAAGGAATCTAAACAAGGCAACAGAGAAAAGGCGGACCTTGAAGAAAGCCAGGCATAAGTAACATAGCATAGATTGCAAGGGCAGCTAGTCTTGTCATCCACCGGTAACCAACCCTGAATCAAAAATTAATGAACACACTTGCTTTTATGTCATCAACACAGTTCAAATCCATAAATAAAACATAAACGGTGCCTGATGAAGTGATATGATACCCGAGATATCGGAGAAGCGTGATGGTGAGGCCAGTGATCAAGTACGTTTCGGATGCGGCATGTCCGATATCTCGGCCGAACGACTGCTGTCTCTGCGGCTGAGTCGGCTTGGCTCCGGCGGGGTTTCTTCGTCGCGGTTGGCGTTTACTAATAGCGCCATTATCATCGTTATTCAAACCTCTAGACAGCAACGGAGCATCAGCTGTCTCGCCATCGAATGACGATGAACTGTTGCTATCTGGCGGTGGAGAATGAGTCGCCGGCAGCGACGACTTCATCTCCCGCCGGCGAATGGGGTTTTAGAAAAATGCAAACAGCGGTTTTTATTAATGGAATGGGGAATCTAATGTCCAATTACGTTTGCTTTCGGTTTCTGTTTGAAGATGGTAACAGAGGACTAGTTTTAAGAACTTTCTTTTGGTCATGTTTTTGGTAGGTTTTTTTTTTTTAATGGTTTATTTAAAATATAAAAAATTCGATGAGATAATTCTATTAATAATTTGTTTTCTTTTCTATTCGTACATAATTTGTTTCAAATAAGACCTTCATTAGTAGAGTTAATTTATTAGTATATTTTATAGTAGGACAATAATAAGTCTCATAAGTGCATCATTTTTAAGAAATTATTTGATGATTTTTAAAATAAAATATATAATTCTATTACATTACATTTATTTCCTGTATTTGTATATTCATTTATCTACTTTTAATAGTCATATAACACAAATTCAAATAATTCAATATGATTTTAATTATAATCATATCGCATTTAATATTTATTTATGAAATACATAATCTTAAAATAACTATATGTATTATATTTATTTAAATTATATATTTAATTTTATAATCAGAAAAATAAAAAATAAATATAATGTGAAAGGCAACGTACTGTTTATGTGATCTTTCGTATTATTGAATTTTTTTTTTTAGAATTCGTTTGATATAAAAAAATAGAATAAAAATGAGAATGAGAATGAAATTTTTAATATATATATATATATATATTTAATACCTTAATTTATTTTAAAATTTTATTGTAGAAAGATTAAAATATTTTATTAATTTTAAAATTTTATAGTTTAAGTTTATTTATTTACTGAATTGTAAAATATACAGTTATGATTATTAATAGTTGAATTATATATTTTGTTGTATATTGAAATATATTAAATAAAAATAAAATATTTATTTTTTATGTAAAATAATACTTAAAATTTGACAAACTTTCAAAAACTAAAACAATGTTGCTTTATTTTGTGTCCCATTGTAGGATCCATGTGGAACTTTCTTTTCACATGCATGGTGACGCGCCGCTGAATAAGCGACAAAAGATGGGCATATCCATACGTACAGAATTCCAATTTTTGCGTCCGCACCTAATCTAATCTCATCTGTAACTCCTCCACCCTCGTTCCTCTTTGGCTCATAATTTCTTTCTTCTTCAACGTTTTCCTCTTTTTTCTTGATTATTAGTTAATTACTATTAAAATCCAGGTTTTGCCCTTCAATCCGGTGTTTCAATTGATTAAAACAAGAAAATCACGGATCACATGTATATCTAGAAAAAAAAAAAAAAAACCAATCTTAGGATTATTTTAGCTTAATTTTTAATAAAAAATGTGAAAATTAAATATTCTCTCCATCCTATATTAACTTGTATTTTTCTGGTTTTATACATGAATTAAAAAATTATTAATTAGACTCAATTCTAGAAATATAATGACTAAATTACTTTTTAATATAAAATACTTAAATTAAAAGCATTAATTACTTTTAATAAAGATAATAATAAAATTGAAAAAAATAATTAAAATTTTATTAATAATTTAAAGTGAAAAATAACAGTTAATATGGAATGAAGGTAATATTTATTATTTTTCACTCACCTTTTTTTATTTTATTATTCAAAGTCAAAATTATTTTTATTATTTAATTGATTAAAAAAATGAAATTTAGTAAATTTTATGGTGAGAGATTTGATAATTATGTCAAATAACATTAAAGAATAAATATGATAAGTGTTAATTATTTTTAATTTATTAATTGCAAATGCTAAAACAGTTTATTTTTATTTTATTTAATAATATATTATTAATTATAATATCGTAATGTAATATAATAACGTCAATGTGCATTGCAGTGTATATATATGGTTTCTAGTTTTCATCAAGCAAGACAAAGATGACTATTACTCTGCAACTGCCCTTCAACCAAATTGATTGAAAGGTAAGAACAATATGATTATCTCTTAATGCAAGAAATTAGAGCTTCAAAGCCTAAGGTTAGATAGAGACATTGCACAAACCACACCTTTCTTAGACTCTAGTTGATTGAAGACGAGGTCCTCCTCCTTTTCAACCATATGCTTGGACCACTTTTTCCTGTTGATTCCATTATTTCCTTTGAGCTTGATTCTGGCTCTGATGAACTTTGATTCTTTTTCACAAAATCCCCATCTTCATCACTCCAACTTTCCTCTGCTTCCACAGGCGCCTTCGCCTTAGCAGCTGACTTCACTTCGTCGTCTTGACTGCTGATTTCCCCAGAAGATGTATCACTTAATGTGCGAAAAATAGTGACACTTTCTTTCTTCCCACTCTGAAACGAGTAGTTTCTTGTACTTTTTCCATCATACATTGGAAGGACAGACTTTAACTGTCTCCCATGTCCATCCCTGCCTAGACTATATGTCGTTGATAGCTTCCTTTCAATGCCTTGTCGCTCTCTTACCAAATCTCCTAGCTGTTCGATAGCTTCATTTCCTACTGCTTCCTCTGCAGCCTTTTGCTTCAGTTCTGTAATCGTCCTGTCGAATGCTTTCTTCTTGAGTTGGAGAGAACGCTGAAAGACACCGATAATTTTGTTAAAAAGCTTAAACCGCTATTTGAACAAATGGTTCGGTCCTATTTCTCCATCATTTTTAACAAAAGATACTAACACCTTGTGGAAACATGAATCTTACTCGCTTTTCAAGAAAATCGCCTAGGCCTTGACGTTGAAGCTTCCTTTTGCTCCAAAATATACAGCAGAATCGTACGAGTCCGGCTAAAACAATCAAAATTAATGACTCAAAGAACAGGAACAACGTTATTGTCTTTTCATTACCTGAAACAAGAGCAATAACATAATTTCATATCAATACATTGTTAACTTTTGGCCTGGTTTGTTTCTCAGAAAGTTCCAACTTTCTCGAAAATATTGTCGAAATTCCTTTTGATTTCTCAACTTCCATAATTCCAACAAGCTTGCCTGTGTAAATTTCAAGATGTTTCGGCCTTGCTTGTGAGCATGTAGATGCAAGCTTCTCATCTGGTAGCAAATGAAAGAATCACAAAATTCACATAATGATCAAGCCGGAAAATTTCAGAGAAGAGATAACAGGACACAAAGTTACGTTTGCTACGGCATGGCAATGGGTTGCCTGTCCCTGCATCATCCATAGGAAGCCTAAGATGTGAGTGAACCCAATTACATATCACAAATATAGTCTATAATTCACATGTGCTTTGAGATGGAACCTCACTTGAAGCAGTGATAAAAGCAAGAAGGATTCCCTCATCCAATACAAAATTTTGAAGGTCACTTTGAGACAATAAGGATGAAAACTGCCCTGCCAGCCAACAAATCATAGTCTTTTTAACATTATAAGGCAACATCAATTTTGAGGCAAGTCGAGACTGAAAGTTACCGGGATAGTTTTCGGTCCAGTAGACAGCTCCAGTCGCCGGAACCAACAGGGTGAATACAACACCTTTAGGTCTCATAGCTGAAACATAATTGTATCCCCCAATCACTCGGCTAACCTTTCCCTCCATCTCTGCCTGAGATATGTAAACTGCATAGCCAGAGCAATCAAGAAATGGACTAACTTGGATAACGTGATCCAGCTCAGATTCTTTAGCGAATTTATTTACATCTCCATTTGGTGATATCAAATATAGAAATCCATCCAAAGAACCGATAGATATCCAACCTGAGCATAGTAATTGATAAACTGTGAGACAGTTCCTTACCAGATGAAAAGGACTCTATGAGTTGGTTAGGCATTGCTATTGCAACTATGGTTCAAACCATGCGTCTGAGTCATGAAAAACCAAATTTATAAACAACAATTTCATCAAACTGCTTCTTTTGCTTCTCAACGAAACAAGTTTCAACTGCAATGCCAAACAAACGATGCATCTATATATGAATTTTACCATTACAATCCACAACCGGCGTGAGCAAAGCTGTACTTAGAGGTCCAATAGTTGTCTGCCATATAACATTGCCCGTAGAAACATCAAGTGCCAAGGCAAGTGCTTTGATTGGTATGATGACGAACAAACGACCATTGTTTCCAGGTGTTATAGTAAACTCTTTGTCAAATGAACTCAGATCCTGAACCCAATTGAAGTGAGGACTACGAAGAGACAACGAATAAATCCGCCCTGTAGTATCCGAAATCTGCAAGTGCAAAACCTCCATAAACTCATACTATACCTCAAAATTCACCAAAGAAAAAAAAGTCGGTATGATGAAAACCTTACATATATTCTAGCCTCACACTGATCAATCACTGGAACTGAATTAAAATAGCAATCTATGGTGTCTTTCCCACAACCCAAAAAGTACCCAAACTGAGACACAACAGGCCCAACACTCCATAGCAGTTGTCCACCCATCGTATATGCAAATAGACCTTGGTTTTTGACATTAATAAACACATATGAACTCATTGTGCTCACTGAAACCCCTATAATTTCACCTGCACCATCTTGGCTTTTCTCCGGCCCCCAAAAAACTTCTGCCTTAGGTGGAGGAAGAGTTCCAAGTCCATTATCTACAAAGTTTATACTAAGAACTTTATTTTCTGCAACCAAATATATCTGACAAAAAAAAAAACCCCACAAAGTAAAGCATAGTCAGCAAAGGAAGAGATTTATGATCAGAAATTGCTTGGTTAGTAATAAAAACGTACCTTTCCTCCACCAGCATGAACAGGAGATAGAGTACCATTGCATGTGTAAGTCAAATGTAATGCCCATGCAATAGACCCATTACTTTCAAATGCAAGAAATTTCCTATCACAACATGTATAAATCCTGCCATCTTCTTCCCCAATTAATGGTTTTGATAGCCTACAAGTGGTTCTTGTTGCAGGCCCTTGACCAAAATTAAGCAATAAATAAATAAAAACAAATAAGGGTGTTGGATCAAGAATAGAAAACATTCCATAAAATGCCATAAGAGTCTAACCTGGTAAAATTGGGACAGAGAATGCAGTGATTAGAAGAAAGCAGAGGAGCAGTAGAATGGGCATTGTAGAGGGTTTTGATTGATTAGAGTGATTGGTAATTTGTCATCGTAATCTGCAGTTTTAGTTTTTGTTGAAATGGTAACCGTTACTTAACCGCTTAGTTTGTGGCGGGAGCAATATCCAACTATCCTCTTTTCCAAATTCATAAGACCATTTCAAACTGTCGTTTGTCTAGAATAGTGGTGGCCTTGAACGACAAGACGTGCAAGTAAGGCAAAAGCAATTCCAATGAACTATTTATTTAAAAAAAAGTCAATTAATAATATTTATCACTAATTATCGTCAAGATGATCGTCGATATTAAAAAAGATTTATAAAATATCTATTTTCAATGTATTTTTATATTAAAAATAAATAATATAAATATAAAATATTCATAATTTAAATAATATTAAAGATTTATAAATTAAAAAATAATATTTTTATATAGTACATTTTAAACATAAAAAAATACTTTTACTCAAATAAGTTATTTTTCACAAAATTAATGAAATTAATAGAAGGTGTTATCAATCAGTCGTTTAAAGGAAACGATTACACGCAACTAATCTTGTGACGTTGACACAAATTATTATTTTTATTTTCTACAGAAGTGTTGTACACTCATGTGATGAGAGAGATTGGCCAACCATACATTTGCCACAAATTCCATACACGTCAATCACAACATATTTTATAATATTTTATCTCATCATATTTATAAGTCAATTTATTTTTGAAGACTGTATTTATCTCTTTTGAATATCTGATTATAACATTTCCCTCTCCTCAAAATTTAGGTTCACTCTATTTTTTTTTTATTCTTTGAATGAATGATTATGTGATCTTTAAAGCTTTTTAGATTAAAAAACATATTCATTAATTATTAAATATTGAAAATACCTTTATAAAATATCATACACAAGATAAAAATAAAAACGTTGTAGTATGAAATGTGAAAAAAAAAAAAAAAGAAGGAAAATGGGCTACAATAAATAATTGGTAGCACAATATATCACTTTTTTTTTTCTTTAGTATTAGAAAGAGACCTCACACTGATTAAATTCAAATTCTGACATTCTCTTCTAAATAGTCTCAAATATATATCAATTTAATGAGGAATAATATTGATAATTATCATTTGTTCATAACTTCATATTTCACATATGTCACAAATATTTTTTTCTTAATTTTATATATAAGTGATTAATATTCATATGTTTAGTTCTCGCAAGTGAAAATATCTTTGAACTTCCTTTATCTACATACAAACTTAATTTATTCCTTAGTTGATAGTTTGTGTATTCCATAAATTATAATTTAAAATATGTTTATAAAAATTAATAAATTAAAATATTCACTTCATAAAATAATATTTTTTTTCTAAATAAATAATATATGCATACCATTTTTTAGCCTTATTATGTATAGTTATCTAATTTACAATTTTTCTTAATATATTTTATTTTCATTTACAGATTTTTAAATAAGAAAATTTTACATGTTAAATTAATGTAAATTTTAATTATTTATTAATTAAATAATTAGCTTGACAAAATGATAAATTATCATTTTACATAACTCTAAATTTGACATGTAACTTCTAAAAAAAATTCTAAAATTAAAATTAATTATATATTAATTATTCTAGCAATTTCAGTAGTGCAATTATTTTGTTAAAATAAAAATTTAGAAAAATAACATTAACCTAGGGAAAGAGTGTTATACTTACATTGAATATGTAATATTAAAATTCCAAGAAAATAATATTTGTCTAAATTTAACACATCAAGAATACCACAATAATTGGCAAGACAGCAGATTCTCATAACCAACCCCCAACCACCCCACACACACCCCCGCCCCCCGGCCCCCCCTCCCCCAAAACCAAAAAAAAATAAAATAAAAAATCATACCTTAAAGTTTTAAAGCTGATTTTTTCCACTAACAACTCTTATATGTTATTTATTTATTTTTTGAGATAACACTAACAGCTCTTGAATCCCAATAATAATAGCAACATCCATATATCATTCAACCTGCAAATTGAAACTTCCAAAACCAAACTATATAAAATTAAAAAACAAAAAACAAAAAAACGAAAGATTATTTCAAACATTATTGAAATAAATTTGGATGATGAGAATATATACTATTCATACCTATTAATTAATGACAAAAACAAGAAAATAATTAATGATTATTAATTTTAATACCATAGTTTTTGAATATTAAAAATAAATCCAAATAAATAATAATAAAATAAAAAAATACAAAAGTAAACGACAAAGTCTTTATCAAATAGAATCAAATAAATTATCCAAATGATTATGACAAAAGTTAGTCCAGGGAACGAAAATAGAGCTCGAACATACCCAATAATTGTCATAAATAAATAAAATAAAACTTTCATGGAAGAGTATAACAACACTTGATCCAGTTACAAATATGAAAAAAAAAAGAGTGGACGTGAATTGAGCTAACGCTTAATGAATAATAATTATAGGATACAATAGAACAGTAAAGGACAACTGCTCAAATAATTTTACAATAGTTTTATGTTTTCAAATATGTTAATGTTACATTAGTTAAAATCTACTTTAACCATTCAAACTAATAAGGATATTAAAATCAACATCAATTCCTTTAAACCAACAAAATATTTTACAATAAATTTTCAAGGTGATGATAGTCCACATTACTAAAAGCTTAGATGATAAGTGTGCTACCAGATAATCAGATATAAATCATTTTCTTCACATATATCAATACATGATTCTAATGCAATACAATGAATTATGATACATGACAACAAATAATGCAACCTTATTGTTGCGATGGTCTACACGACGAGACTTAGATAATAGATAAGTAATTACAAATAACTGGATGTTAATACCAGTTAAAAAAATCAAACTCATTCAAAAAATATTAGAATATAATTTAAAATGCAGATAATAGAAATTCAGATCTCAATGATAATAACAAAATATATAACAAAGCTCAGAAACCATATAGTAACAAATTTTGAATTCAGATATTTCAGAGTCAATAAATTAAATCCAGATTAATCAAACATTTGAAATTTACAAATATCAAACTATATATTCAGAATAACAAATAAAATTTTAAATAATTGAAAAGTTTATTTTCGAAAACCTATAATCTTTAATGCATAGAGTATTTAACAGATATTTAATCTAATAATTCATGAATAATTATAAAAAAACGATAAAATTAATTTGCTAAAGATTTACATTAAAAAGCATTTTTATAGAATATGTTTCAAAGTTATTGCCGAATCTATAAATATTTTCATATTAAGAAATCTTAAAAAAGAGATAAAACATATATCATGCATTATAATTATTACTCACCTGAAACTTCAAAAAACTAACATAGGAAGGACATGAATTTTTTATATAATCATATAAAGTTTTATAAATTACTATATAAAATAAATAGATACTAAACAACATTCACATTGTTAGCATAAAATAAATTAGTGGAAACATATCAAGAATTTAAGACTAAAATTTGAGGAATTAATCTAACATGATTAGCAGCTGAAAAAAATATATAGACATAATTATTAGATTAAAATAATTTATAATGTCATACGGATATATTTAATATAGATTACTAACAGTATATGATCATTTAGTAAGTTAAAAGTGACATATCTAAATGGTTAGTAAGGATTTTAAATTAGGCAAATAGATTTAAGTAATTATATTACTTGTCAAAATATCCAGGTTACAACAAAAAAGAATATTGGGCGACTTAGCAATATTGGTCGGCAAGAACAGTATACAAGAAAATAAAGGCGTACATTATGTGCACACTATCATTTTTATGGGATTACATGTCATATTTGGATCATACTATCAAAAGAGTTAGAAGAAATTAAAATGCAAAAATAGTTACAAATTGATTTTCACGGAACAAAAATACAATGTTATATTCTGGTGTCATAAAATCATAATTCAAGAAAGCAGATAAAAACACGAAAAGAAGGAAAAAGGGTAAAGATTTCCAATTGTGAGCAAGATTACTATATACAGACCAGGTTTATGAATAACACAAGGCCATAGTGTTCTACTAAGATGGTGCATGATGCAACAAAATATAAGAAGGAAGACTTCATCACATGAGACCAAGATAATCCATAAGGCATAAAACACGAATTGCAACTATTCAATGGGGGGAAAGATGCTACTTGACATTTTGCAAGGATGAACCTGTGCAAGTCCACAAAAGTGATGTGTATATGGCTAAGGATTATATATAATTGGACTCCATCAATACCAATTCGTCGGGTGCAATTATTTGGCAGAGCTTTCACGGTTGTCAACCATATATGATAGAAAGAATAAGCCTGCCTTGAATAGAAAAAGTACCGAAGGGGATGATGAATGACGAAGATGTCAATGAGATAAGCCAAGAAAGTTATTTATACTCGGCAATACGAATTCGACCAGCATAAAACAAATCGGAATAACAAAAATAATAAGTAAATTCATATTATTGGGCAACAAGAGTTACCGTTCTCATGAATCGCAACTTTAATGGTGAATTTGACATAAAGACCCAGGTTTTATTGATCTTGAATTATAGAATAGATGAAACGATATAGAAATAAGATTATAGTAATCTATAATATTTGAAATAAAATAACGTTGGTATTTAATAAGAGATATTGAGAGAGAGTGGGTTGTTATAAATAACATGGCTCTTTTGTTGTAACAGCCTAATATATATATATATATATATATATATATATATATATATATATATATATATATATATATATATTTGCAGTACATTAATTTTTTTACATATATATAAAAACGTCATATGTAAATATAATTTATTTCAAATTTATAATAGAAATATATTATCTTAAATTTCTGAACATAATTAATTATTATTATTATTATTATTATTATTATTATTATTGTTATTTTAAAACAACTATAAATTTTCAATTTATAAAATAATGAATATTGAAAAAAATATTTTAATTGCATTAATTTTTTTACATATATATAAAAACATCATATGTAAATATAATTTATTTCAAATTTATAATAGTAATATATTATTATTTTTAAAACAGTTATAAATTTTCTAGTTATAAAATAATGGGGAATTACAAAATTAGAGTATTTTTTTTCTTTATCAAACTAACCCTTTATTTGGACTGAGTATAATAAGCGAGGAAGTAAAATAAAAAGGAAAAAAAAGAATTGATTGTAATTTTTCATTATTTAGAAATGAAAGAAAAATAAAAAAGGAAAAATAACTTATTTTTTCT